>JAODAL010041589.1:0-35719 GCA_025379985.1 Phyllomedusa bahiana | reverse complement strand
TATGGGAATAACATCATCAATAGCTTACATAACTATACACAGACAGTGGCCATAGGATGACAGCAAACGCATCAAACATAATATACAACAGATATAACATTAAAGGGGTTTTGCCACAATCTCATTTCATACCTCATGTATCCAGCTCTTCAGCTCTGTGTGCTCAGAAGGTGGCGTGTGTGATTTGTTTGGATTGCATATTATGTGACTCTGCAGGATGACATCACCATGCCTTTCCTCTCTCTAGTCAAGGAAAGGTCTGTTTATGTTTATAACTGAAAGTAGCTAAATTGTAGCTCAGAGGTAAAACTTTTGCCTCCAGGCACTAGGGTCCTCAGTTCAAATCCCTGCAGGAACCAAACCTGTGGATTTTATTTCTCTTTATCAATACACATACCTCATTGAGGGTTCTTTTTATTAATTTATTTGCATTGTTTGACTAATTACTAAGGAGCACAGAGGACGGGAGTAGAATAACAGCATCTGGGGTTTGAACACTAAGTAGCTGTCTGAGAGGAGAGGTGTTGTCTGAGCATGTGCGACCAGGACTGAGAAGCTCTCAGCCCTGGTCGTATCCCCTGGAGATGAGTTGTAAACAATGGATCACTAAAAGAGCAGCTAAAACAAAAATGTGCAGAATTTTTTTAATAATGATGAAGGGTGAAAATGTTTATTATTTAATTTACAAACTTCCCACGTCAATTTTACTTAGTGGAAAAACCCCTTTAAATACCTATGTAATAGATGGATCACACAATTGGGAACCATAGTTGGGACAGCACACTCCCCATCTGAAATTCATTTCACTATTTTTGCTGACTTTATGGTGTAATGTCCATCTGATGTTCCAACATAGATTTTGGAATCTGAAAGACGAAACAAACAAATACAACAATAACTGGAATCGATGGATTTGAAAAGTCCAGTGGCTATATGCCTAGTGCATAGTGCAGGCAACTGTTCTTGGATAGTCAGTAGTTAGATGACTTAAGTCAATTGAAATTTCCTTCTGGCATGACAGACAATAATACTCGACAGGTAGTATCAAGAAAATCTTGTTGGGATGCAGCTTTTAAAGCATCCTTGATGAAATGTCTGCTTTGGTGCTTACCCCTTTCTTGATAATGTCCCAACAGTAGGGTAGTAGCCTGGTGATTGCCAGGTATAATGAGAGGATATCTTTCTGCCTTCTCTGCCTTGGCCCTTGTGATGGTGTATAAAAGTTGTAGCCATTTGGAAAAGTGTTAAAAGTTATGACAGTCCAAACCAGAACTCTCTTTGGATTTGGTGACAAGGATACTTACTTCCGGACAAATCTCTGGGCCGTTGTCAAGTTCTTGGCGACTGAGTACATCACGAACAGCTGTTTATTTGCTCGTGTTCAGCAGGAACTCTGGACTTGTCAACCAAGAAGAATTTGCAAAGACATTAACAGATGCTGATCTGGTGGCACAATCTGCAGGATTGAGATGAGATGGCATATAATGACATTGTTTTAGTCTAGAGGACTTTTTAATCCTTTGAATGCGGTTACTGACAAAGACATAGAAATGCTTTGACTGGTTGTATACAGTGAGGAAAATAAATATTTGATACACTAGTGATTTTCCCACCTACAACTGTGAGAGGCAGAATCCAGAAAATCACATTGTATGATTTATAAATAATTAATTTGCAATTTATTGCATGAAATAAGTATTTAATCACCTACCAACCAGCAAGAATTATAACTGTTAGTTTTCTTTAAGAATCCCTCCTACTCTGAACACATTACCTGTACTAATTGCACCTGTTTGAACTTGTAATCTGTATAAAAGACACCTGTCCAGACACTCCATTAATCACATTTCAACCTCTCCACAATGGCCAAGACCAAAGAGCTGGCTAAGGACACCAGGGACAAAATTGTAGACCTGCACAAGGCTGGGATGGGCTACAGGACACTAGACAAGCAGCCTGGTGAGAAGGCAAAATCTGTTGGTGCTTAGTTCCAATCCTGGCCACTCTGCCCACAATGTGTAAGTACCAGGGTTTATTGCTGGATCTTTGCAATCCAGCAATGCAGTTATATGGTGAGGGGGGCCTGTGGCCCCGTGACTAAAAGTATATAGCAGTTGCAATACTATTCAACTCTGCAAACACCCCTTGACTAAGAAGCCTAGTTATAAGTGTGACCACTGCAACCCCTTATAACTACGCCACTGCATGCATGTGCTCAAACCAATATTGCCTGTCTTGCTAGTAATATATATTGAGTAGCACATAGCTCCTGCATGATGGTTGACAAAAATGACTATAAGGCTATGTACACACAACATTATTCACTAGCTGTTGGTGTATCTTACAAATTATATATATATATATATAATATATATTTATATATATATATATAATATATAATATATGTATGTATAAAATTTATTTATATATATATATATATATATCCACTGTGTATCACATGTCACTTATTATGCATCCATCAGTGTAGCGCTATGTACGTACAATATCTCACAGAATTGGGTACACTTCTCACGTTTTTTTAAATATTTCTTTTCATGGGACATTCGTGCCCTCAAATTAACTCAACACACAGCCATCATTGTCTAAACCACTGGCAACAATTGTGTACACCCCTAACGAAATGGACCAAATAGTGCCGCAAAGTGTCAATATTTTGTGTGGCCACTATTATTTTCCAGCACTGCATTAACACTCTTATCATATTGAAATACTGCCCCGTAGCCCATAAGGGAGGAGATCATGCTCTACTTCAGTATGTTACAGTACATGTTGGCATTCATGGTTTCGTTTACTGAACTGTAGCTCCCCACAGCTGGCTGCACTCGTGAAACTCCAAACCATGACACTCCCACCACCATGCTTGACTGTAGGCAAGGCACACCTGTCTTTGTACTCCTGTCCTAGTTGTCTCCATACATGCTGACATCATCTGAACCAAATAAATAAATCTTTGTTTCATCAGACTACAAGACGGGGTTCCAGTAATATATGTCTTTAGTCTTTAGCAGGCAACCCCTATAAAGTAATGTTTCTGCAGGTGGTGACCACTTACCATTTCACTGTTCTCATCCTTTTTAATAGTTTTTTTGATCACTTTTGCATTTTGTCATTGCTCTCACTCCTAGAGGCAGTGTTTACAACCCACAGAAGTTGCACAGTGTAGCTCATCCAGGATGGCACATCAATGCGAGCTGTGGGAAGGAGGTCAGCTGTGTCTGGAAAGTGTATGGTTGCGATTGGCTGGAATAATCACGTGACCTCGTTTTACATAGAACAGCGTTTCCTGTATAAGGCCTCAGGTCTCTCGTTCACATAGGAGTAGGACGTGCGCTCTGCCTGTGGCCAACAGCTCATGCGAAATTATTCTATTTCTGCACCGAGAAACCACTACAATTAGGTGTGATCCTTACACATTTAGTTAGATAGAGATTGGAAATTTTATGTAATTAAGGTTAGAGAATTTTAAAGGAGCATCCTACCGCTGTAAAGGTCACAGAGTGACGGGGGGTGGGGGGCCCACGGGCGAACACAGACAGGCTCTATAAAAAAGAACACTGGTAGAGTTCACCAAGACTTGTGAAGACATTGCACTGCAATATCATTGATTTATTAACAGTTTGCTATTGAATATTTTCCTGGATATTGTGCAGCCTGAAACTAAATATTAGGATACACATCATTTGCTAGAAACACAGGACCTCTGTGTTAGGGCTGCAAAAGCTCACTATTATTATCAGTATACTTTTCAGATAGGTGTTCATTTCAATTTTACCCATTCCCCCATTGTTCATATACTCCCCTTGCCTTAAATCTGAAAACAGCAATTTATAGTCACCACAGGGTGAATTGAAAGGTGCAAAAAACACCGTGTATTAACGAAAACATAACAGATACGTGTTTTTTTTTGACTTTGGCGCACTACAGCTTTGTTCATTGACGCAGCATGCACGTAAATCTGAAACAGCAATTTTTATAGTCACCACAGGTGAATTGAAAGGTGCAAAAAATACCGTGGTATTATACGAAAACATAACAGTATACGTGTTTATTTAGACTTTGCGCAACTAAAGCTTTGTTCATTGACGGCAGCGTTGCACGTAAATCTAAAACAGCAATTTTATTAGTCACCACAGGTGAATTGAAAGGTGCAAAAATATATTTTATTATCCGAATACATTTCAGTATACTTTTTTTTGACTTTTGGCGCACATACAGCTTTGTTCATTGACCAGCTTGCACGTAAATCTTAAAAACGCAATTTTAGTAGTCACCACAGGTAAATTGAAAGGTGCAAAAAAAATACCGTGTATTGATACGAAACAATATCAGATACTGTTTTTTTTGAACATGGCGCCTACAGCTTTTGTTCAATACGCAGCTTGCACGTAAATCTGAAAACAGCATTTTATAGTCACCACAGTGAACTTAAAGGTGCAAAAAATACCGTGTAATATACAAAACATAACAGTTAAGTGTTTTTTTGACTTTGCGCACTACATGCTTTGTTCATTGGACGCAGCTTGCACGTAATCTGAAAACACAATTTTATAGCACCACAGTGAACTTAAAGGTGCAAAAATACCGTTGTATTATAACGAAAACCCATAACAGATACGTGTTTTTTTAGACTTTGCGCACTACAGCTTTGTTCATTGACGCAGCTTGCACGTAATCTGAAAACAACAATTTATAGTCACCACATGTATTGAAATGTGCAAAAAATACCGTGTATTAAACGAAACATAACAGATAACGTGGTTTTTTGACTTTGGCGCAATACAGCTTTGTTCATTGACGCATGCTTGCACGTAAATATCTGAAAACAGCAATTTATAGTCACCACAGGTGAATTGAAGGTTGAAAAAAATACAATTTTTATTATCCGAATAACATTTCAGATACGTGTTTTTTGGACTTTGGCGCACTACAGCTTTGTTCATGACGCAGCTTGCACGTAAACTGAAACAGCAATTTTATAAGTCACCAACAGGTGAATGATAGTGCAAAAATACCTGTGTATTATACGAAAACAAAAACAGGCGTGTTTCTTGCACTTTTCCCAGTCCAGATTTGTTGAAAGAGACACTTGCAGTTAAATTTGAAATCCCATCAATTTTGTTTTGCTTAGAGGGATTTGAAATAGCTGTGATTTGCCGTCTTTAAATAGAAACTTTTCCAAAACTATTCCAACCTTCTCAAATTTTTATATTTCTGAACATGTAGCGAAATGCAGGTGGTAAGCCTAGCAAAGAGGGGGGTAGCACATGGAGGTAGAGGTAAGAGAGAAGGTGCTCCTTCCAGTGCTGGCGACAAGCACGCATGCCAGCAGATCGTCAGTCAGGACCGTCAGGCCTTTCATCGCTGGTCAGGGCCCGTGAATTCTCAGTAACGAAAACACAATCGCCAATCTGTCCTTCATTGGTTAATGCAACCTGCATTCCGCATCTTACCTCCCTCGTTCCTCCCCAGTCACGCCACAAATGTTCGTCATCATGCATCAACACATCCGTCCAACATGAAGCATCCCAAAAGTCAACTCATTTACCACCACTGTGGGATAATCCATTGACTAAAGAACCTCTTGATGACAAAATGCGGTTGGGTCCAGAAGCATGTTAAAAGACAGAGGATGATTTAGTCTGCTCTGACGCACATTACTTGATGCCCATCATAGGAGGAGAAGGAAGCGTCAATCCGCAAAATCCGGGCGGAATCGGCAACGCCTTTGCAGGCCTCTCTTGCTTGTATAGCCCGCAGCTTCTGATGCAGAAAGTCAGGAACGACCATGTCACCTGTGTTGATGATGATGCTGATGCGACATTGCTGGATCCATCCTGGTCCCTTCCAAGAATTTCTTGCGAGCACTCATCAGTGGTACGAAGAGAAGACGAAGGGGTAGTGTCAATACGGGTCCCACCACAAAAAGGGAAGAGAGGGTCCGGTCCGCAGAAGTCCGCTGATATGGATCCTCAGCCCGGTCAGCGCAAACCCCGCTCCTCACATTACCGCCGTCAAAAAAGGTCAGGACCTCTCCAAGCCTGGGGGCTTCTTTGAGCAAGCGCTGATTCACCCAGCGATGTCAATCTGCATTTGCCAAACGCATAAGTAGGAGCAAGAACCTTAAGTGGTTAACCACCACCAATAAACAAAATGTATAGTCACATGCAACGAATGCATAGTTGACATGGAGCAACACATGCCAAAAAAAGGCCAGACCGACGCCGGGCCACCAACCACTGTCACAACCCTCTGTCTCCTCCTCCTCCTTCTCTGCCACCACGCAATCGTTCCTTGAGCTTGCCTGTCTCTCAAGTCATGATCAGGGATCAGCCTCCGCTTCAGCCTCCACCGTCGCCATTTACCACCAGCACCACCAGAAACCCATCCTACCCCTCTTCTTCCGCAGTTTGACTACCTGCACGCCGTGGTACTAGCGGCCAGTCTAGCATTCACCCATTCTGTCTTCCAGGTTTGGGAGCGAAAGAAACAATTAAACCCAAACCATCCCAAGAGCCAAAAGTCCTGAATGTCGGCATTGCCAGGCTTTGACCTTGGAAGTTGTTTGCCTTTCCGTCTGGGGACCAGATGGTTTCATTCACGTCATGGCCCTTGCCTGCCCCAATACCAAAATGCCGAGGCATGCATTTTCTTTGCCAGAAAAAGTCCCCCCCGTCCCTGCCCTGGCCCAGCACACGTGTCATCTAAAATTTCAAGCGCGTTGTCCTGTATCTGTGGCCGGGAAAAGTCCAATCAGACCACTGACACATGGACTAGTAAAGCACGGCCAGGCCGCTATAACACGTGACAGCTCACTGGGTTTCTCTGGGTGGATGTCTCCTGGGGTGACGGTGGCTCTCAGGCTTGCGCACGCTCTTCAAACCGCAGGGATGGTGCAGGGCTCTTCCCCCAAGGTCCTCTGGTGAGCATCACGTGCCCAGAGAACCAAGCCGTTTTGAAATTAATCTGTCTTGGAGACCGTCCCCAACACAGGTCAGGAGAAGTGGACGCTCATCCGCAACGAGACCGAGCGCTGGCTGGTGACAAGAACCTTGTGCCAGGCAATTGTTATGCGATACGGGCAAATCTGCTTGCCACCCTTAAGATCGGTAGGCTGGAGCACATCGCTTTCCTGGCACAGTGTCATGAACCAGGTCGTCCAGAAATTTCTAAAGCACTACCCGGGGTCTGGACTGCCTGCTGAGTAGGTGCTCGAGTCTGAGGTTCGCCACTTCCGCCATCTGCACCCTGCTTCATCCGCCTGGCTGCGTTGCAGCGTCGAGCTCGGCCCTCCCCGTCAACCGTCTTAATGTTGAGCGTGGCAACACGCCCCGCTGGAAATGCCCACCCTCCGACATGCTCCAGCGATTGTGGCAGCAGCGCAATGGCCATTTACGCAGTACGAAGTGACACATGGCCTGACAAGCAGCGTGCGGACCTCGGGGTTTGAGCACCGAGAAGTGAGGCATGTGAAGAGCTCTGCACCATCTTGCCAGTTTTTGAAGATAGCCACCAAAATGGTCAGTGGCGGACAATGCCCTTGTCAGCATGAGCATTGTGGGATCTTTGTTCTGGACTTCGATCGTTGGACACTCTGAAACAACAGGTTCCCGCCAGCGGACGAGGAGGAGACGGACCATATGCGGACATGTGAGCCATTCTCTCCGTCAAATCCACAAGTCCCGACAGTTTCCCACAAATTTACATCGTCTTCCATTAGGCAGGGTTCGGGTCCAGAGCTAGTGAAAGGTGGGGCATCAGCTCTCAGGGTGCATCATCTCAGCAAGTCAGGTCTATGTTGAAGCTGTGCTGGAGGCAGCGGAGAAGGAGAAGGAGGGAGGTATTCCTAGACACCGATGTTTCGAGTCCCTGCCTTGGAAAAAGGTTGGCACGAATCTTGAGCTGAAAGGGTGAGAAGATGAAGGAAGATCAGTTCTATGCCCCTCGTCCCAGAGGCTTGGGGAAGGATCAAGGCTCCATCTCTCACATGAGTGCGTGATCTCCATTTCCTCCAACCATGATCCTCCGCATTAAGGGCCATCAAAATGAACAACAGTTTACATGGTGGCCACCCTCCTGGATCCCCGGGTACAGAAACATAACTCAGCTACTTTCCTTCCACCCATCCAAATATGAGAGTAAAATGGCAGGATAATGCAGACCTTCTGATTTATCCAACTGGAGACATCTGTTTCCGTCTGCTTCACGATCTTACAAATGGACACTGTGGGAACAACGCCAGCGACGTGACAGCAGTAGAGTGCCAAGTAGCCTTTAGCGGCAGCACAGCCGGCAAGGTGGCAGAAGTCCTAGTGGGTGACATCAGCAATCATTATTTACCACCCTCACCAACTCATGCAAATTTGCATTGCACACATACAACACCATGAGACCAGCTTAAGATCCTGGTGCACGACAACTGTGCTTCTCAACACCGATGTTTTTGGATGGTATTTCCGGACCCAATAGACTTCAGGGTATCCAAAATGGACGAATGGCCCGAGCTGGCTCGCCACGCCATAGAGGTGTTGTCCTCCAGCAGCCCGCGTCCATATCTGAGCGGACCTTCAGCACATGCCTGAGGATCCTTACAGACAAAGCGCATCGGCTTTCCACAGATAAATTGATCGTTTGACTGTTCATCAATATGAAGTCAGGCATGGATCTCTGAGATGATGTTTGTGGACCCCAATTGCCGAGGGTCACCGATTTGTTTGCTGTCTACTTCAAATTCCTCGTCCAAACAGAAATGGTCCTCTTGAAAACCTTATTTTTTAAAATTGATCATTTCTTACTGGCAATTATTTATTCTCATTCCCAACAGTTCATTTTGCTGGTTTTGCAACCGTGAGGAGACTGTAAAAGACACCAAGGTTTCATGACAACAACCTATTCCTTTACTCACTTCATCTTAGAATTTTTCGCAGTTGTCAGATGGTTTTGGGGACATGCTGCCCTCACAATTTTTTAACAGTGGCTGAGAAGTCATATTTAATAATTTATTTGGGTCATGTTTTTGCTGTGAGATACAGCTATACTTATGGTCCATTGGCAACAGAAATGTGGCTTTTAAGTGGCATTTTCACCCTCCACAATTTTTAACATTGGCTGAGAAGTCATATTTAAAATTTTTGGGGTCAGTTGCTGTGAGATACAGCAATAATTATGTCCTTTGGAACAGAAATGAGGCTTTTAAGGGGGCATTTCTCCCTCACAAATTTAACAGTGGCTGAGAAGTCCTTTTTATAATTTTTTGTGGTCATGTTGCTGTGAGATAAAGCTATAATCATGGTCCTTTGGAACAGAAATGTGGCTTCTAAGTTGCATTACTCCCTCACAATTTTTAACTAGTGGCTGAGAAGATCATTTTTTATAATTTTTCGGGTCATGCTGCTTTTTGAAATAGCAGCAATACTAACAGGTGTTCTATTCTAAATAAATGGTTGTTTCTAATAGACATTTGTTCTTCACAATTGTTCAAAAAGTTGCTCATGGGTCATGTTTTGTAATTTTTGGGGGCTTTTTGCTTTGAAATGCTTCTATAATACTGTTCCTATTCTAAAAAATGTTGTTTCTAACAGACATTTGTTTCTTCACAATTGTCAAAGTGGCTCAAGGGACCATGCTTTGAATTTTTGGAGGCATTTTGCTGAGACATTCAGCTATTAACTGCAGTCCTAATATAAAAAAAGTGTTGTATCTAAACATGACATTTTGTTCTTCACAAATGTCCAACAGTGGCTCAAGGGTCATGTTTTGAATTTTTTGGGGGCATTTTGCTGTACATGCAGCTATACAACAGGTCCTATTCTATAAAATGTGGTTTCTCATCAGGACATTTGTTCTTCACAATGGTCAAGAGTGGCTCAAGGTTGATGGTGCCTGTCATGAAACAGGAATAGGTAGGACAAGTTTAATGGACACATATTGCAAAATGACTTGTTTTTGCAAGATCTTTAACATAGCTATACAATCCCTGTATTGAGACAACGCTTAAACAATTAAAAAAGAGAAACAGAAGACAAGGGGATTCCCATCCGATTTTAAAAATGTGTTTTTTCTAGAATCTTAAGTACTAAAAACTCTTGCAGTGTACAAAATAGCTGTTAAAAAAATTTCCCTCAGAATAGTACAATGGGAGGTACAGGAAAACTTGACCAGATGTAGGATAATCAGAGGACATGGATATGGAGCACGACAAAGAACAATAGTACAGAGACCATTTTCCACCAGCAATTTGAGTGCCAATGAGAAAAAGAATGCCAAGAAAAAGGGCACCTGGTTGTAACAGGATCGTTAACCACCAGTATTTCCAAGTAAGCCCAATGGTCCTAACACATAGACGGAGTGTGCAAGCTCTACCGCAGGTATTTGACTGTGTACAGAGGAAGACAGTAGTTTCTCACACTTCCGCTTCCGCACACGGCTGCTTTCAGCACGACAGTTTTCGTTGCATGGGCGCGTCATCAAGGGCATTTTAAACCTGGCGTGATAAATAGATATGACGGACACTCGCAGTCCTGGGCTTGTTTCACCGCAACCCACTGGTAACTCCAGGCCCAGGGCTCATGCGTGGCCCAGGACAGGTAAAGTCAATGTCCAGTGAAACTAAAATTGGTGTTAAAAGACTCCTATTTCCCCGGCACTTTTAAATGTGAGGGGTCAAGCAGGTTTTTGGGCTCATGCTGTGGCCCAGACAGGTGTATAGTCAATGTCCAGTGAAACTAAGAATGTGGTTTAAAAGACTCCTTTTTTCTCTGGCAATCTTTTTAAATCTGGGGGTCATGCAGGTTTGGGGCTCATGCTGCGTTCCAGGACAGGTTTATTCAATGACCAGTTCAAGTAAGTTGATGGATCAAATAAGATCAACTGCCTTCTGCACTTTTTTTAATTTGTGGGTGATGCAGGTTTAAGGGTCAGGCTGTGGTACAAGACAGGATAGTAAATGGTCTGTGACTTTTTTTCTGTGACTGTTATAACCGAACTGTCTTGCCTAAGTTGTATCATGTATCCATTTGATGTTTGTGGATGTTAATTTCAGCTTCTCCAGCACTGTTTGGGTGTAAGACTGAAGGTGTTTCTTGTGCTGTCTGCCATAGACTTTAATGGTCATCGGAGATGATCGACTAATCTACAAATACTAAAACCTTAATCGAATGGTGGCCGACTATCGACTATCGATCGATGTCGCTGCCCAACGTACTCGCTCAACACTAGTTATTAACTAAACAGCCAGAACAAAACTGAACTCTAATCACATGGCAGGCTTCCCCTTACCTGAACATGCAGCCACACAGTGGTTGGCTGCAGGATCACACATGCTTCCCCAGCTTAAAGTACCCCTGTAATTGTAATAGTGCTTTGTCATCCTTAACACCTAATTTACACTTTTAATACACATATATACAATTTATATACAAATATTATCAATACCACTGGTTTTGGGGGTAGTCCCACCACCTACAAGGTCACATACCAAGAATGCAAGCAAATATATTTTTTGCACCTGAAACTTTAATGCTTTTGTTTCCAGAAGGAGGGATTTCCAACAGCGTTACAAAACAGCATTGGATAAAAGATTTAAAGCTACTTAAACATGCAAGTACCTGAGCGTCTGAGTGTGTTTTCTGGCTAAACTGTATTTTTTGGCTTAAGTTTGGGATTTAAGATTGAGAGCAGTAGTCCTTGTTAATCCTTCAGCAAATACCTGTGTTTATTTGTTATTGCAGTATATTTAAAATCTATAGGCAACATAAAAGTTTATAACATTTAGCTATACTTATGTTGTTTATGAGATTACATTTATAGAATTAAAAGACTAATTTTGTGTATTCAGTTCTATAATTTTCAAGCATACATTTCATGCTGAGTGAGTTTGCTGAATCAAGGTGTTTAGTCCTGTGACTAATTAGGGTGTGGTTTCCCTAATTCAACAGAGCTTAAATTGCACCTGTGTGGAGCTATCTAGGGGTTTTGTTTCCAGAAGGAGGGATTTGCAGCAGCATTGCAAAACAGCATTGGAAAAAAGTTTTAAAGCTTAAGTATAAGAGTGAGTGCCCAAGCATCCGAGTGCATTTTGTGGGCTAATAGTTGTTTTTTTGTCTTAAATTGGGGCTTAAGATTGAGGATGTAGTTCTTGTTAATTCCTTCGACCAAATACCTGGTTTATTTTGTTTATTTGAATATATTTATACATTTATTAGCATACATAATAATTTAGACATTGTAGCTATACTTATTTTATGTGTATAGATTACATACATAGTATAAAAGAGTAGTTTTGTATATTATATTCTATATTGCAAGCAATACATAGATTTGCTGAGTGTGTTTTCTGAATCAAGGGTGTTTAGTCAGGTGTCTTTTCAGAGGGTGGTTACCTAATCAGCAGGGTTTAAATTACACCTGTGTGGAGCTATCTAGGCCTTTTGTTTCTAGAAGGAGGGATTTGCAGCAGCATTGCAGAACAGCATTGTAAAAAAGCTTTAAAGCTAAAGTATAAGAGTGAGTGCCCAAGTGTCTTAGGGCATTCTGTGGCTAAAGTGTGTTTTTGTCTTAAGTGTGAGACTTAAAATTGAGGGAGTAGTCCATTGCCAACTTGGAAGGAGTTCCTCTTTACTGAGCACCCACATCGCTGGTGTAATGCTGGGAGGGGTAGCATGTGGTGCAGGAACATGAGGCAGCTAGCTGGGTAATAGTTAGAAAGAAGGGTATGAGAAAAGTGTCCAGGGAGGCTAGTCATGATCTGGTGCACCCCAACAAATTTTCAAGACTGGCGGGTGAGGGGATTCATCTCAGAAATGGCACTGCAACGAGCAAGACATAACTCCTGTCTGCTCCAGTAAGTGGGGAATTAGAGTACAAGTGAGGCAGGCTTAGACAGGTGCTCATCAGATGGGGACTCCAATAGTTAGGGGCACAGACAGGGCAATCAGCCACAAAGACCGGATCATCGAACAGTATGCGTTTTTTACTCTGGGGCCTCAGCGAGTACAACATATCATAGATCGGATACTGGTTGGGCTGGTGAGAATCCACCTGTCATGGTGCAGCATTGGCTCCAAGACAAAGTAAGAGATAGTTGGGAGTGTCCATAACATGACTCAGGGACTTAGAGCCAAAATCTTGAAGAACCTCCAAGGTATTATTTTCAGAAATACTACTTGTACCACGAGCCACTCCAAGGAGCAGCAGGAGATTAGAGAGCGTTAATAAGTGTCTCAAAAATTGTGTAGGATAGAATTTCCTATTTTCTAAGAAATATGATATTGTGAATCAAAATCCTCCTTAAAATTGTATCAATTAATTGCAGTAAAGAAAACAAGGGTGAGGTTGACTCCTTTATAAAAAGTTTATAAAACTCAAAGATACTTAAAAGGGGTTATCTCATTCAAAGTTTCATAAAATGCATGAATGAAATAATGCTGCTTGGCTCATCACTTCCCTGGTCAAGCTGTCTGTAATTAGCATATAATCTCTACTTTTATTCAGACTGTCTCTGTTTTATTATGTTTATTAGTCTACGATATTAGATAAATGACCTTCTACCAGGACAGGAGAAGCTGCTGAGCTAATGTAAACAGTGTAGTAATTAACTGTCATTTGTCTGAAAGATCAATAACACACAAGCCTCTCACTGTCTTGACCTGTAGTTGATGGTCACTCCCTGCTATCAGAATAGAAATAACAACAGGAAGAGGAGTCACACAGGACGTCACAATGGGGAACCATGCAAAGCCCTCAGAAGGTGATAAAAGTCATTTGTAGCACTTAACAAAAAAAATGAATGAACATCACAATATATTTGGAAAACATCTTCATTAGTGTTTCCCTACTTTAAAGCCTATGCTTTTTTAGTGAGACAACCCCTTTAATTCAATTCTCCAGACAATTCTTCAGGCCCTTTATTCTAACTCTCTTCAATAGCTCTGTGCCTGAAGGGCAGGCTTTTTATTTTATCCCCCCCCCCCCCCCCCCCCTTTTGCCTCCCACGCCCCCCCCCCTAACAAAGTCGGCATTGTCATTTGGTATGCTCTCTGGGCTTGCTACCCAGCCTGCAGCTCTCTCTTCCCCAGGCTGTCCTAACTTTCTTCACTCCTGCTACACTCTTCTATTTGCCTGTCCCTGTTTCTGCCTCTTTCTCTGCTCTTCTTCTCCTGTGAGCTACCAGGCAGATGGTGTGCCTGTAGCCTGCCCACCTCACTGCAGGTAAGTGGATGGAATGATCCCAGATGCTGGAACATGATCTTTAACTCTGAACTTATTAATAGTGTTGAGCGATTTTTATCGACAAAGTTGAAATCGCACAGCTTTTTAATGTGGATCGAATTTCAGATCATCAGCGATAATTTAAGGTTAAAATCTGTGCATCATCCTATTAAGATCCGCGCCATTTTTGGCGCTTCCTGTCCATTTTTGGGCGGCCAGCAAATCAGATTTACAGAATAGAGCAGGGTGGAGATGTGTGTGCGACGTCATGACATGGGAAGGTAAAATGGTTGCGATGGCTGGAAAAATCACATGACCTTGCGTTTTAACATAGATCAGCCCTTCTGGTTCGAGCCTTATGTCTCTCAGCGTCTCATAGTGAATAGGACGTGGTGCTCTGCCTGTGCCAAACACTCAGCAAATTAAGACTATTTTTCCTGCACAGAGAAACCTCTACTATTAGCTGTGATCCTTCGCAATTTAGTTGATTAGAGATTTGAAGATTTTATGTAGTTAGCTAGAGATTTTTAAAGCATCAACACCCTGTAAAGTCACGGGGAGAGCGGGGGGGGGGCGCGGGCGAACACAACACAGCTCTATCTATAAAGAACACTGAATAAAGTTCACAAGACCTTAGTGTAACATTATGCACTGGCAATATCTGTTATTATTAACAGTTTGCTATTGAAATAATTTCCTGATATTGGCAGCCTGAACTTATATTGGAAACACATCATTTCTAGTAACTCAGGTCTCTTTGTTAGTGGCAAAAACTCCACTTTTATTACAGTATACATTTCAGATAGGTTTTCATTTTCAATTTTAACCCATTCCACCGTGTTGATATACCAGCCTTGCAGTTAAATACAATTCCAGCAATCTTGTAGTCAGCACAGGTTGTTTTGGTTGCCAAGAATACCGTGTATCATAACGAAAACATAACAGATACGTGTTTTTGACTTTTGGCGCACTCCAGGTTTGTTCATTGACAGCAGCTGTCCACTTAAATCTTAAAACAGCAATTCTATAGTTCACCACAGGTGAATTGTAAATGGTGCAAAAAATATGGTGATTAATACGAAACCATGAACATGATACGTGATTTTTGCACTTATTTGCCCAGTCCAGATTTGTTGATAGACACCCTTTGCAGTTAAATTTGAATTCCAGCAATGTTGTTTTGATTAGAGGGATTTGAGAATAGCTTGATTTGCCGTCTTTTAATAAGATACTTTCCCAAAACTATTCCATACCTTCTCAAATTTTTATGTTTTTCTGAACATGGAGCAAAATGCAGGTGGTAAGCTAGCCAAAGAGGGGGTTAGCACAGGGAGGTAGAGGTACTAGAGAAGGTGCTCCTTCCAGTGACTGGCGACAACACGCATGGCCAGCGGATCGTCCGTTGCAGGACCCGGTCAGGCCTGACATCCGGCTGGATCGGGCCCTAGTGAATCTCAGTAACGAACAGCGTCAGCCAATCTGTCCTGCAGTGTTAATCAACCTGCATCCAGCAGTCTATCCTCCTCTGTCCTCCAGTCGCGGCCACAAATGTCGTCATCATCATCACCAGCATCCGTCCAACATGAAGCACCCAAAAGTCAACTCGTGGACCCACCACGTTGATAATACATTTGTCTGAAGACTTCTTTCTTTGATGAACAAAATGGGTTGGGTCAGAAGGCATGTTAAAAGATCAAGAGGAATGATTTAGTCTGCATCTGCCGCCCAGTTACTGAGTCCCATCAGAGAAGGTGAAGAAGCCGGTCAATCGCAAAAATCCCGCAGGTCCGGCAACTGCCTTGCAGGTGCCCCTTGCTTGTAGCCCGCAGACTTCTGGATGCAGAAAGTCAGGAAACGAACCAATCACCAGTGTTGATTGATGATGATGATGACGACACTGCGGACCATCCTGGTCTTTTCAGAATTTTTTTTTTTCCGCAGAATTTGCTTGCGAAGCGCTTCATCAGTGGACGAGGAGGAAGAGATGGGGTAGTGTCAATACGGGTTCCCGCCACACACACACAGGTAGAGTGCGGTCGCAGAAGTCCGCTGAATATGATTCCCGGCCACCCACGTGTCAGCGGCAAACCCCGCTCCTCGCTATCGCCGTCAAAAAGGGAAAGTCCAGGACCTCTCAGCCTGGGCGCGTCTTTGAGCAAGCCTCTTGATTCACCCACGATGTCATAATATGCCGCCTTTTGCCGTAAACGCCATAAGTAGAGGCAAAGAACCTTAAGAAGGGGTTTAACCACCAACAAACATTCTAGGTCACATGCTGCGAATTGCATGAGTTGAAATGGAGGGAACACTTGGCCAAATAGGCCAGACCGACGCCTGGGCCTCCAACACACGTCACACCCCTCTGTCTCCCGCCTCCTGCCGCCACCACCAGGCTTTCCTCATCTGCCCATGTCTCTCAGAGTCATAACAGGATCAGCCCTCCGCTTACCATCTCCACAACCGTCGCCCGAGGTACCACCCACACCACCAGAGACACATCTACCCTTCTCCATCCGCCAGAGTTTGACGACCTGCACGCTGTACAGCGGTCAGTCTAGCAGCCAGCCTTCTGTCTTCCAGGTTTGGGAGCAGAAGAAACACTTTGGGAGCAGAAGAAACACTTGGGAGCAGAAGAAACCATCCCAAAGCCAAAAGCCTGAATGTCGGCATTGCCAGGCTATTGGCCTTGGAAATGTTTGCCTTTCCGCTGTGGCACCAGATGGGGTTCCGCACGTCAAGGCCCTCTGCCTGCCCCCCAATACCAGATGCCGAGCAGGCATTTCTTTGCCCGAAAAAGCCGTACCCTGCCCTGGCCAGTCCACGTGGTCATCTAAATTTCAATCTGCGTTGTCTGCATCTTGTCCGGAAAAGTCCATCTCACCACCGACACATGGACTAGTAGGCACGGCCAAGGGCCGCTAAATCTCTGTGACAGCTCACTGGGTGACCTGGTTGATTGTCTCTGGGGGTGACGGTGGCTCCACTCAGGCTCAGGCGCACGCTCTTCAAAACCGCAGGATGGTGCAGGGCTCTTTCCCCCCACAGGTCCTCTGTGGCATCACGTGCCCAAGAACATCCGAGCCGTGTTGAAATTAATCTGCCTTAGACCGTCCACACACAGGTCAGGAGCTTGGTGGAAACGGCTCTCTCGCAACGAGACCGAAGCGACTGGCTGGTGACAAGAACCTTGTCCAGGCGAAGGTGGTATGCGATAACGGGGCGAAATCACTGCTGGCCGCCCTAAGATCGGTAGGCTGAGCACATCCTTACCTGGCAGCATGTTCATGAACCCTTGTCCCAAAATTTCTAAGATGCGCTACCCTGGTCTGGACTGCCTGCTGAAGAAAGGTTCGAGGTCCTGAGTTCGCAATTCCGCCGTTCGCATCCCTGCCTGTCGTCCCGCCTGGCTGCTTGCAGCCGTAATCTCGAGCCTCCCCGTCAACCGTCTCAGTGTTGACGTTTGGCAACACGCTGGATATGCCACCCTCCACATGCTCCAGCGATTGTGGCAGCATGCTCAATGCCATTATCATACAAGTGACACATGGCCTGACAAGCAGCGGTGCGGACCTCGGTGTTGAGCCACCGAGAGTGGAGGCAGGTGAAAGAGCTCTGCACATCCTTGCCAGTTTTGAAGAAAGCCACCAAATGGTCAGTGCGACGATTTGCCCTTGTCACATGAGCAATTGTGGTACTTAGTTTCTGGAACGATCATTGGACACTCTAAAACATCAGCTCCCACCACGACGAGGAGAGAACGACACAGATGCAGACACAGAGCCTTTCTCTCCGTCAAAATCCACAGGGGACCCGAACAGTTTCTCAATTTATTATCGGGTCTTCATTAGCAGTGTTCGGTCCCGAGCTAGTGCAAGGCGGCACCTCCAGCTCTCAGGGGCATCAATCGAGGCCATATCAAGGCTGTGGTTGAAGCCGTTGCCGGAGGAAGCGAGGAGGAGGAGGATGAGGTATACTGGACACCGGACCGTCCCCCTGCCTTGAAAGAGGTTGCGTGAATTTGAGGCAGATGAGAAGGATGAGTTTGCTAGTGCCCCTCAAACCCAGAGGCTTGGGAAACTCAAGGCTCCATCTCCTCTCACAAAGTGCTTGGATGCTCCATTTCTCCACCATGATCCTCGGCATTTAAGGCATCAAAATGAACAACAGTTACTCGGGTGGCCAACCTCTCCTGAATCCCTGTACAAAAAAAAACCCCCAGATAAAAAAACTCAGTCACTTCACATTCCGATTATCCTTCCACCGCTCCCCAAATATAAGTAAAATGCGGAAATTAGACCTTGCTGATTGATCAATTGAGACATCTTTGCGTCAGCTTCACGTTCTTTCAAATGATCACGGTGGAACAACGCCAGCGACTTGAACAGCAGTAGAGTGCCAAGTAGCCGTAGCGGCTAGCAGCAGCAGCATAGATGTGGCAGAAGGCCTAGATGGGTGACCTCTGTCAATCTTTATTTTACCACCAGTCACCAACCGCATGCAATGGCAGGCCACACATACAACACCCAGAAGCCAGCTTAAGATCTGGATGCACGACAACCTGCCTTATCAACACCAATATTTTTGTAGTGTTATCGACCCAATAGACTTCTGGGTAACCAAAATGGACGAATGGCCCGTGCTCGCTCGCCCAGACGCCCATAGAGGTGTTGTCCTGCCCAGCAGCCAGCGTGCCTATCTGAGCGACCCTTCAGACAACCTTCAGACAATCGCATCCCGTCTTTCCACCAGATAATGGTGGATCGTGTTTGTGTTTTTTTGTTTTTTTTTTTTTTTGAACTTTCATCAAGATGAATCAGGCATGGATCTCTGATGATTTGTGGCCCCATTTGCCGAGGTCACCGATAGTTGCCGTCTACTTCACATTCCTACCAAACAAAACTTGGTCCTTCTTGAAAACTTATTTTTAAAATGATCAATTTCTTACTGCAATTATTATTTTCAATTCCAAAAGTTTCATTTTTCTGGTTTGCTGTGATGGAGACTGTAAAGACAGCAAGGTTTCATGACAAAACCATATTCCATTTACTCACTTTATCTTTAGAAGTTTTTCACATGTCAATAATGGTTTTGGGTCGATGTTGCCTCACAATTTTTAAAACGAGTGGCTGATAAGTCTATTTATGAATTTTTTGGGGTCAAGTTGCTGTGAGATACAGCAATAAGTCATGTCCTTTGTGAACAGAAATTGGCTTCTAAGTCAATTTCTCCTTCACAATTTTTAACAAGTTGGCTGAGAAGTCATTTTTATAATGTTTTTTGGGTCATGCTGCTTGAAATGCACAATACTACAGGTCCTATTCTAAAAAAATGTTGTTTCTAATAGACATTTGTTCTTCACAAATGTCAAAAGTGGCTCATGGGTCCATGTTTTGATTTTTGGGGGCATTTTTGCTGGTGACAATACAGCAATACTACAAGGTCAATTCAAAAAAATGTTGTTTCTAATCGGATAACTTTTGTTCTCACAATTGTCAAAAGTGGCTCATCGGGTCCACTTTTTGAATTTTTGGGGCAGTTTTTGAGCTTGTGACATGCAGCTATAACTACAGGTCCTCTTCTATAAATTGTGGTTTCTATACAGACATTTGTTCTTCACAATGGTCCAAGAGTGGCTCAAGGGTGATGGTGCTGTCAGAAATCAGAATAGTAGGAACACTGTTAATGGACACATAATGCAAAATACTTGTTTTTGCAAGTTCTTTAACAATAGCCTATCAATCCCTTTTTTTTTATTGAGACTAACCCATTAAACTACAAGTTAAAAAGAGAAACAAAGACATGGAGGATTTCCATCGCGATTTTAAAATGTGTTTTACTAGAATTAAACTTACTAAAAAAACATGCATATACAAAATAAGCCTGGGTAAAAAAATACCCCTGAATTGTTACAAGGAGTACAGGGAAAACATGACGCAATGAAGGTTATATCAGAGGACATGGATGATGGAGCACGGGGACAAGAGAAAAAAAGTACAGAGACAATTTCCATCCAGCAAGCGTTTATAAAATGAGAAAAGAATGCCAGAAAAAGAGCACCTGGGTGGAACAGTAGCCGTTAACGCACCAGTATTTCCAAGTGAAGTCTGCCAATTGGTTCCCGTACTCATACGAGGGGCAAGGGGCGATACCCAGGTATTGACGTGTGTACAGAGAATGCTGAGGTCTACCACACACTTCCGCTTTCCGCACTCTGCTTCACACGACAGTTTTCACGTTGCTGCGTCATCAGGGCATTTTACCTCGTTTAATAGATGACTGGACGCCAGCTTGGGCTTTCACCGCACCCCACTGTAACTCAGGCCCTGGGTCATGCTGTTGCCCAGGACAGTATATCAATGTCCAGTGAACACTAAAATGGTGGTTGAAAGACTCCTTTTTTTCCGGTACTTTTAAATGCTGGGGTCATGGCAGGTTTGGGGCTCAATGCTGCGTTCCAGGACATGGATAATCAATGTCCAGGTTTCAAGTAAAATGATGGTTTCAAATCATACTGCTTCTGCACTTTTTAATTTGGTGGGTGATGCATGTTTAAATGGGTCATCTGTGGTATCAAGACATGGATATGAATGGTCTGTGATTTTTTTCTGATGACTTTATAACCTAAGTGTGTTGCCTAAGATTAGCAACGTACCCATTTGACTGGTGTGGATGTTAATTCCAGCTTCTCTCTCCAGCCCTGTTTGGGTGTAAGAAAGGAAGGGTGTTTGTTGCTCCTCCCATAGACTTTAATGGTCATATTGTCCGGAGATGATCGACTATCGACTATCAAAAACCTTATCGAGTGGTGGCCGGACCTATCGATCGATGTCGATGGCCTAACGTAATCGCTCAAACACTAGTTATAACCTAAACTGCCAGAACAATAACGAACTCTAATTCACAGGCGGAGGCTGTCCCTTACCTGAACATAGCAGCCACACAGTGGTTGTCTGGCAGAATCACACCCACACATGCTCCTTCCCCAGCTTAAAGTACCCCTGTAATTGTAATAGTGCTTTGTCATCCTTAACACCTAATTTACACTTTTAATACACATATATACAATTTATATACAAATATTATCAATACCACTGGTTTTGGGGGTAGTCCCACCACCTACAAGGTCACATACCAAGAATGCAAGCAAATATATTTTTTGCACCTGAAACTTCAATGCTTTTGTTTCCAAAGGAGGGATTTCCAACAGCGTTTGCAAAACACATTGTATAAAAGAATTCAAGCTACTTAACAATGCAAGTACCCGCGAGCGACCCGAATGTGATATCTGGCTAAAACAGTATTTTTTTTTGGCTTAATGTTTGGGATTTAAAGATTATACATATTCCTTGTTAATCCTTCAGCAAATACCTGTGTTTATTTGTTATTGCAGTATATTTACAAACGAATAGCATACATAAAGTTTATACATTGTAGCTATACTTATGTTGTGTATAGATTACATTTATAGAATTAAAGACTAATTTTGTGTATTCTAGTTCTATAATTTCAAGCATACATTCTTGCTGAGTGTGTTTGCTGAATCAAGGGTGTTAGTCATGTGACAAATTAGGGGTGTGGTTACCTAATCAACAGAGCGTAAATTGCACCTGTGTGGAGCTATCTAGGGGTTTTGTTTCCAGAAGGAGGGATTTGCAGCAGCATTGCAAAACAGCATTGGAAAACGTTTTAAAATGCTTAAGTAAATAAAGCGTGAGTGCCACAGAGCATCCGATTTGCATTTTGGTGCTAAAGTGTTTTTTTTTTTTTTGTCTTAATTGGGACTAAGATTGATGAGGAGTATTGTCTTTGTTAATCCTTCGACAAATACCTGTGTTTATTTGTTATTGCAATATATTTATAATTTATAGCAGACATATAATTTATACATTGTAGCTATACTTATTTTGTTTATAGATTACATACATAGTATTAACGAGTAGTTATGTGTATTGCAGTTCTATAATTGCAAGCATAAATACTTGCTGAGTGTGTTTGCTGAACCAAGGGTGTTTAGTCAGGTGTCTTGTCAGAGGGTGGTTACCTAATCAGCAGGGTTTAAATTACACCTGTGTGGAGCTATCTAGGCCTTTTGCTTCTAGAAGGAGGGATTTGCAGCAGCATTGCAGAACAGCATTGGAAAAAAGCTTTAAAGCTAAAGTATAAGAGTGAGTGCCCAAGTGTCTTAGGGCATTCTGTGGCTAAAGTGTGTTTTTGTCTTAAAGGGGTGTCTCGCTACAAAGAATAGCTTTCAAATTGTAGGGAACACAAAATAAAGACATTTTCCAAATATATTGCATTGTTCCTCTGTTTTCCCTAAAGAGATACAAGTGAATTTATTACCTCCATGGCTATTTCCAGTTCCCAGTAACGACCTGTAAACAAATCTCCCTGGGCTGTTTGTTCAATGAGATAACCGAGCTTGAGTCATCACACTGGTAGGCTGTGTCAGTCTGTGTCCTGTGCTGCCACACAGTAAAAGCTTGATTTATCTCAAGTAAACAGCTCTGTAATTAGGGCTTTTGTTTTGGGGATCAGATAAGAAGTCCTTGGAGTAGTTTGAGAAGCTAATCTAATCTAATTAGCATCTGAAAGCACGGATCTTATGCAAATTAGTCTGAACCAGGAAGTGACAGAGAATTCTTTCATGCATTCTTTGAAACCCTGTGGGGAGACAACTCCTTTAAGTGTGAGACTTAAAATTGAGGGGAGTAGTCCATTGCCAACTTGGAAGCGAGTTTCCTGCTTACTGAGCAAGCACTCGCTGGGGTAGATGCTGGGGAGGGTGGTAGCATGGAGGTGCAGGAACATAAGGCAGCTAGCTGGGTAACAGTTAGAAAGAAGGGTAGAGGGAAAAGTGTCAGGGAGGCTAGTCCTGATCTGGTGCACCCCAACAAATTTGCAAGACTGGCAGGTGAGGGGGATGTCAGCTCAGAAATGGCACTGCTACAGCAAGACACTACCCCTGTCTGCTCCAGTAAGATGGGGAATAGGAGTGCAGGTCAGGCTAGACAGGTGCTCATAGATGGGGACTCCATTATTAGGGGCACAGACAGGGCAATCTGCCACAAAGACCGGGATCGTCGAACAGTATGTTGTTTACCTGGGGCCCAAGTTCAACATATCATAGACCGGATTACTGGGTGGGGCTGGTGAGAATCCACCTGTCATGGTGCACATTGGCTCCAATGACAAAGTTAGAGATAGGTGGAGTGTCCATAACATGACTTCAGGGACTTAGGCCAAAAGCTTGAGAACCTCCAAGGTATTATTTTCAGAAATACTACTTGTACCACGAGCCACTCCAGAGAGGCAGCAGGAGATTAGAGAGGTGAATAAGTGTCTCAAAAATTGGTGTAGGATAGGAATTTCCTAAGTTTCTAAGAAATATATATTGTGAATCAAAATTCCTCCTTAAAATTGTATCAATTATTTGCAGTTAAAGAAAACATGTGGTGAGGTTGACTCCTGTTATAAAGTTATAAAACTCAAAGATTACTTAAAGGGGTTATCTCATCTCAAAGTTTCATAGGATGCATGAATGAAATAATGCTGCTTGGCTCTGTCACTTCCTGGTCAAGCTGTCTGTAATTAGCATATGAGCTCTTTTTTCAACTTCTCTGTTTATTATGTTTATTAGTCTAGATTAGATAAATGACCTTCTACTGGGACAGGAGAAGCTGCTGAGCTTAAGTAAACAGTGTAATTAGTGTCTTTTGTCTGAAAGATCAGATAACACACAAGCTCTCGCTGTGACCTGCTATCAGATAGAACAAACAGCAGGGGAGAAGGAGTACACAGGTCAGTCACTTGGGAAACCAGAGAGAGCACAGAAGGTGATAAAATCATTTGTAGCTCCTTAACAATAAAGAATGAACAATGCAATGTATTTGGAAAATGTCTTCATTTAGGGCGACATGTATGATTCTCGCCGGGTCGGAGCGCACCGTTTCGCCCGATTTTTAGTGAAAGCTGCGCCTGATTCATGTTGGCGCCAAGGTGCGCTCATACATACCATGAAAAGTCTGCGGCGCCTCGCCAGTGTGTGAGGCGCAGTGCGGGGCTGCGCCTAAGATTCGCCGCCGGAGGTAGTGCGCTCATACATGCCGTGAAAAGTTCACCGCGCCTCGCCAGTGTGTGGGGCGCAGTGCGGGACTTAGGCGCAGAAGGGACTGCGACGAAAATCTGTTCTGATTCGACACAGGCTGGAAAACAGCAAGAAATCATTAACCCCTTACCGACATTTGCCGTACTCATACGGCAATGTCGGGTAGGGGTTCCCGCAAATTGCCGTATGAGTACGTCACGGCGATCTTGCGCGCTCACAAGCGGAGCGCGCAAGATCGCGGCATGAAACCAGCAGGTATATTACGCTGGAAATCATGCCGCATCCCCCCAGCCGGAGTGCCTCCGGCCGCGGGGGTTTTAACCCCCCGATTTTCGCGACATCTTGGGTCGCGACCTTCGGGGCTGCGGGCGGCTGGAGTGAGCTCTGCTCCCCCGAGATCCGGGCAGTAATGGCGCTGAGCGCCGGTACTGAATCTCCTACCAGACAGCCCGGATGCTGAATGACAGCATCCGGGTGGTCTGGTGACGTCACGATGCCCACAATGCATTGTGGGCAGCGTGACAGACAGTTG
The DNA here is from genome assembly GCA_025379985.1 of Phyllomedusa bahiana. Taxonomy (NCBI): domain Eukaryota; kingdom Metazoa; phylum Chordata; class Amphibia; order Anura; family Hylidae; genus Phyllomedusa; species Phyllomedusa bahiana. The sequence continues at coordinate 10,856 of JAODAL010041589.1, read as the reverse complement.
CCATGGGACCAGCATACAGCTATAAGCTGTATGGTGATCTCCTATTGCATGAACGATCTGACGATCATTCATGCAATTCCTCCCGGGGGGAAAAGTGTAAAAAGAAATGAAAAAGTTAAAAAAAAGTGTAAAAAAGTAAAACACAAACACAAAAAATAAAATAAAACACGTACATCGCCCTTTTTCCCCCTTACAAACGCCAATCGCCCTAAAAAGATTAAAAAAAAAATAAAGTACCCATATTTGGTATCGCCGCGTGCGTAGCGACCCACCTATAAATCTGTCATTTTAAATTTTAACCGTACGGTGAACGCCGTAAAAAAAAAAAAAAAAACAATCACAGAAATAGCGATTTTTTTCATCCACAGCACATAAAATGGAGTAAAAAGTAATCAAAAACTCATATCAACATCAAAGTGATGCCAATTAAAAACGTCAGTTCATCCCCCCAAAAAAAAAGTCCTTGAACAGCTTTGTATACGGAAAAATCAAAAAGTTCTGGCTATTAGAAGATAGTGATGCATAAATATTGTTTTACACAATAAAAACACTTTTTTTCAAAAAAATTGTTCTTTCAAATAAAAAAACTACATAAATTGGATATCACCATAATCGTCTCAACCCACAGATTTAAACTAACTTGTCACGGATACTGACGGTGTACGCTTTTAAAAATAAAAAATAAAAAACCTGCTAGGTTTGGCAGTTTTTTCTTCACCCTACCTTTCAAAAAACAGATTTAAAAGCGATCATAAAGTCTTGTCCCCCCAAAAATTTTACCAATAAAAACGTCAACTCATCCCGCAAAAAAAAAGTCCCTATACAGCTCCATAAACGAAAAATAAAAAAAGTTATGGCTCTCAGACTGCGGTGATGCAAAAACGTGTTTTCCTTTTCAAATAAATGTGTTTTTATTGTGTAAAAGCAGTAAACATTAAAAAAATATACAAATGTGGTATCGCTGTAATCGTATCAACCAGCTGAGGAAAACTAGCATGTCATTTATACCGCACAGTGACCGCTATAAAAAATAAAAATAAAAAAACACTACCAGGATTGCTGTTTTTTGTACAAAATGCTTCACAAAAACCTTAATAAAAAGTGATCAAGCATCATTCCCCCCCGTAATTGGTATCAATAAAAACATCAACTCATCTCGTAAAAAACAAAGCCCACAACGGCTCCATATGCAAACAATTAAGAAAGCTATGGCTGTCAGAATACGACAACTAAAACGCAACTTTTTATAAAACTCGCTTCTTATTGTGTAAAAAGTAATAAAACTTTAAAAAAACTATATAAAATTTATATCATTGTAATTGTACTGACCCACATAGTAAATTTTTTTCCCATCCTTTATCCCGTTTGGCGAATACTGTAAAAATGAAGCCCAAAAACAATGGCGTAACTGCGTTTCCCCCTCCATTTCCATGGCCCAAGGCTAAAAAAAAAAATACGGAACACCTGTGCGCCCAAAATGCAAAATACCCCCTTAGGGGTGATCCCGGGGGGGCGTGGAATCCCAAAATGGAGCAAACTTCTGGAAGGTTTCACCTGTTTTAGTACTTTGGGGGCTTTGGAAATGCGACATGGCCCAAAAATATCTGTGCGCCAAAAGCCAAATAGCACTCCCTCCCTTGTACCCCCTGCCACGCGCCCAAACAGCAGTTTACACCCACATGTAGGGTATTGCCGACTTGGAAGAAATTTCGTAACACAATTTTTGGGGCTTTTTTTCCAAGATTCCTTTTAAAAATTAACACATTTTCAGCTAAAATTGCAGATTATTGGAAAAAATATATTTTTTTTATTTTCCGAGCCTAACGCTAAAAAATTAGTGAAACACCTGTGGGGTCGATATACTCACTGCACACCTGGATATTTTTCCGTAAGGGGTTTAGTTTTCCCAAAATGGGGTCTTTTAGGGGTATTTATTACGTTTTGGAACCTTAGGGTGTCCGCCCAAACCTGAAATGGCCCCTAAAAAAAATTGTAATGAAAATGAGGCCCCCGAGTCCAGTAGGTGCTCCTCCTATTCTGGGGCTTGTGGTTGAGCCAAATAATGCACTAGGGCCACATATGGGATATCTCTGAAAACGGCAGAATCAGGGAAATCAATATTAATTTGCATTTTCCCCGATCACATTTACCGTTATTCTTGTCAATAATGCATAAAAATTGAAAATCTGCAAAAAAAGTGAAATTTTGAAATTTCACTTCCACTTTGCTTTAAATTTTTTGTGGAAACCCTAATGGGTTAAATAAACTTCCTAAATTCAGTTTTGAATACTTTAAGGGATGTAGTTTCTTAGATGAGGTCATTTATGGGGGTTTTCTAACATACAGGTCAATCAAAGTCACGTTAGAACTGGACTGGTCCTAAAAATATGTATATTGCAAATTTTCTTGAAAATTTGGGAAAATTTTCTACTAAATTTATAAACCCCCTTTTTGTCGTAAAAAAAAAAAAAAAACATTTAAAAAAAAATTTATGCCAAACTACAGCAGAAATATGGTAGATGCTAGTTATAAACTATTTTGAGTGGAATAACTATCTGTCTTACATGCAGAATTTTTGAAGTTGAAATTGGTAAATTTTTCACATTTTTCACGTAAATTTTATATTTTTACAAAATAAACAATCATTTTTTTTGGACCAAAATTTCTTACTATCTTATAGCACAATGTGTCACGAGAAAACAATCTCTGAATCACATGGATAGGTTTTAAAATGTCAAAAAGTTATTCTCACATAAAGTGACACATGACAGATTTCAAAAAATTGGGCTCTGTCAGAGAGGCCAAAACTGGCTCCGGCGGTAAGGGGTTAAACATGTCCGCGCGGAGTATGAATCAAAAAATCGCCTTTATTAGGTGTAAAACATTCTCTGAAAGAGCTCAAACCTCAAAAAAAAAAAAAAATCACTTTCCAAATATCTAGAACGGCGCAATATCAGGAATTAGGATATTGGAAATTGCAGGGAAATACGGTAATTCAAATTCTGAAAGCGCTTCTCATTGGTCGGCAGAAACCGGCCAATCAAAATAGGAGCGACATGAACCAATTTAAAAACCCATCGAGAACTATTGAACCAATCAAAATCAAAGGCCGGGACAGTCAAAAAAAAAAGTAAAAATGCAGAAAAGAGCTGATTGGTTAAGCTAGCGGGGGCTTGGCTATCCAGCCAATCAGAATAGGAGCAACAGGGGACCCCCTTAAAACCTATGGAGAATTATTGACCAATCAAAATCAAAGGCGGGACGTTCAAAATACAGTAAAAAAAGCAGAAAAGAGCTGATTGGTTGAGCTAGCAGGGGCTGGCTTTCCCAGCCAATCAGAGCGCGAGCTACTTCTCCCATTGTTGTTATGGAGAGATCGGCGCATACAATCGCCCCTGCATTTCTTTTCCCATAGAACTCTATGAGAAAGTAGCTCGCGCTCTGATTGGCCGGGATACAAGCCCCCGTTAGCTCAACCAATCAGCTCTTTTCTGCCCCTTTTTACTATATTTTGAATGTCCCGCCTTTGAAAATGATTGGTCAAAATTTCTCCATGGTTAATGGGTCCTGTCGTCATATTCTGATTGTCAATTCCTCCATAGGGTTTGAATGGGCCACTGTCGCTCCTATTCTGATTGGCTGGTTTTATGCCCACCAATGAGAAGAGCTTAAACAATTTGAATTACTGTATTTTCCCCGGAATTTCTCTCTATTGCAATTCCCTATGTAGCGCCGGTCTCGGCGACAAACGCGTTGTTAGCGATTTATCTGATTTATTTTTAGAGAAGGGTTCTGCTCTTTTTCTGATACTGTTTTACACTTAATAAAAAACGTTTAATTTAAACATTTCTTCAAAGCCGCAAAGGCGCTGAGACCGGGGATTGTAATGGCCGGGTCTCTCATAGACTACAATGGGGAGAAGTAGCTCGCGCTTGATTGGCTGGGATAGCCAACCCCACGCTAGCTCAACCAATCAGCTCTTTTCTGTATTTTACTGTATTTTGAACTGTCCCGCCTTTGATTTTGATTGGTCTATATTTCTCCATTGGTTAGAATGGGTCCCTGTCGCTCCTATTCTGATTGGCCAAGATAGCCAACCCCCGCTAGCTCAACCAATTAGCTCTTTCTGTATTTTTACTGTTTTTGAAAATGTCCCGCCTTTGATTTTGATTGGTCCCTCCTTCTCCATAGGTTTAATGGTTTCCCGGTCGTCCTATTCTGATTTTGCTGGTTTTATGCCGACCCATTGAGAATAGCTTTTCAGAATTTGAATTTTCTGTATTCCCGGTAAATTTTCCAAATATCCTAATTCCTGATGTTGCGCCGTTCTAGATTTTTGGAAAGTGTTTTTTTTTTTTTTTTTTTATTTTTTGAGGTTTGAGCTCTTTCGATAATGTTTTCCGCCTTTACAAAGGCGATTTTCGAATCATATCCTGCCGCACGGAGTGAGCGCCGAGATTTCTTGTTGCGATTCTATGTTTCCTCTTATGTTCCGTTCTCGCTTCACTTCGCCTCCGCCGGAGCATTTAGACCAGAATCAACCAGGTCTGCCTGTCAGAGCTGCCGAGCGCTGCAATGCGCCGCACTTTGCCGACTCGCCATCGTACATGCCTCGGAGTTTTCGAGCGCGCCGCGTCCCGGAACGCCTACCCCGCGCCCACACCGCGCCCATTGTCCGCCCCTTCATGCGGGGCGCAGCTGAAAGTGGCGAACACTGCGCCTAACACTGCATCCCCGCGTCCGACAGCGGATTCGGGCCGGGGAGGCGCAGGATACGCCAGAAAACAGGTGAAAAGCCCGATCATACATGTCTCCCTTAGTGTTCCCTACATGTTGAAAGCTAATCTTTGTAGTGAGACAACCACTTTAATTTTTTTCCCTGCAGTGTGGATGTTTACTCAATGTGCTCCATAACAGACATGAGCAGTACTTGGAGCTGTGTCTTATTAGTTTACTTAGATTGTCTATAGTTGTGACTATGATAACAATCAGACCGGTTTTTACAATCAATGCAGAAATCCACATCATTCCAAAATGGATCGCTTACATTTTCTTCTAACTATAATATTGCTAATTTTAATCTGTTTTTATGGATTTTTTTTGTCTGCCTCACAAGTTTTCCGAGTCCTAAGACTCTCGATTGCCTCAGATTTATAAAAACATAAGTGATGAAAGTGATTTAGTTCCAGCATTTCCAAATTCAGATTAAAAATAATGCTTGATTGCAGTTTTTTCAGCAACTAATAGTGTACATTTAATTAAGAATATTTGATGAAGCCAGTTCATACATTATACATGAAAATCGTGTCTTAACTCTGCAACCATGACTGTACAAGGCACAGACTTACAGAATCAGCAGAGAAAATAGTAAAATAGATGTGACTCCAGCTAAAATAGAACTTAATTATAGATCGCACAAAGATGAGTCAAGCAATCAGTCTAGAGTTAAAGAGGTTGACTCACCATGTTGTTTTACAGAGCCACAGCCAGATTCAGATTCATACTTGCTAGTCAGGCTGAGGGTAGTTCTACAGCAGTGATTGCCATTTCAGCTCTGCTATTCCTAGCTGATCCTGACAGATTGACATGCCTGCTGGAGGTTTGTAAACTGTAGTGCACAAGGCTACAGTGGTAGAAAGGGTTAAAGCTTGTCAGTAAGTAATGTAAACAAGCTCCTGTCTTTCAAGATAAGGAACACAGCAGGGAGTGACATCACCATCGCCAAAACTGCTGTAGCAATTTGAGCAAAGAGGTGGCTAGGAACTAGGGAAGGTAGGGTACACAAGCAGGAGATAAGATAAGATTTGCTCCTGACTCTGCAGAGAAGTTAATCAGAGCAGTAATATAGTTGGTAATAGCCTTTATTTAACTTTGTCTACATGCTTAAAATTTATTATACTTATAAGTATCTAGAAATATGTTATATTTCGACAACATTAGTTATGTTTAATGGAAAAGTGTATTGTGTAACCAGTAGACACCTACATAATTATTAATTCTGCAGTATAATCAAGTTAAAAGGTTGTCTCACTACAAACATTGATGGCATATCATTAAGATGTCTGGGACCCATATGTACAGTACAGACCAAAAGTTTGGACACACCTTCTCATGCTTGGAACTACTATTAATTTCAAATATGAGAGTACCAATCACCTATCCCGTCAAAAAGAAGAGGTTTCAGGTCTCATTCTGAGATACAGTACAGATCAAAAGTTTGGACACACCTTCTCATTCCAAGAGTTTTCTGTATTTCATGACTACTTTCATGCACTGGTCTAATGTCCATTCCTTGTGTTCTTTAGCCCAAACAAGTCTCTTCTGCTTGTTGCCTCCTTAGCAGTGGTTTCCTAGACTTGTTTGGGCTAAAGAACACAAGGAATGGACATTAGACCAGTGTCATGAAAGCAGTCATGAAAATACAGAAAACTCTTGGAATGAGAAGGTGTGTCCAAACTTTTGGTCTGTACTGTATCTCAAGAATGAGACCTGAAACCTCTTCATTTTGAAGGGATAGGTGATTGGTACTCTCATATTTGGAATTGATAGTAGTTCCAAGCATAGCCGAGAGACCCAACCACAATGGTCAAATGGGTTCAATGTCAAGGGATCATCTTCTTTCTTTATGAAGATATATCAGGGGCCAATATAGAGATCTCTACCAAGATCTATTTATAACCAGGATTATATCCAGAACAAGGGGGCGTCCTCTACACCAAGAGGAAACAAGGTTTCTATATAAACATAGAAAGGGATTCTTTACTGTAAGAGCAGTGAGACTGTGGAACTCTCTGCCAGAGGAACTGTGTCATGGTGAATTCACTATTAGAGTTCAAAAAGGGTCTGGATATCTGGATGTAATAATAGAACAAGTTCTAGTGACCGGGATTCTGGAGAAGGGTCTGGATACATTTCTAGATGTAATAATAATAGAACAAGTTATAGTGACCGGGATTCTGCAGAGGGGTCTGGATACATTTCTAGATGGAATAATAGAACAAGTTATAGTGAAAAGGATTCTGGAGAATGGGTCTAAGATACAATTTCATTGGATGTAATAAATATAACAAGTTATAGTGACCAGGATTCTGGAGAAGGGTCTGGATACATTTCTAGAATGTAATAAATAACAAGTTATAGTGACCAGGATTCTGGAGAAGGGTCTTGATAACATTTCTAGATGTAATAATATAACAAGTTATAGTGACCTGGATTCTGGAGAAGGGTCTGGATACATTTCTAGATGTAATAATATAAAAGTTATAGTGACCAGATTCTGGAGAAGGGTTCTGGATACATTTCTAGGTGTAATAATATAACAAGTTATAGTGACCGGGATTCTGGGGAAGGTCTGAATACAATTTCTAGATGTAATAATATAAAGTTATAGTGACGGGATTCTGGAGAAGGTCTGGATATATTTCTAGATGTATAATATAACAAGTTATAGTGACCAGGATTCTAGAGAAGAGTCTGGACACATTTCTAGATGTTCTGTAATAATAGAACAAGTTTTAGTTTCCAGGATTCTAGAGAAGAGTCTGGAGACATTTCTAGATGTAATAATATAGCAAATTATAGTGACCAGGATTCTGGGGAAGGGTCTGGATGCATTTCTAGATGTAATAATAGAACAAGTTCTAGTGACCAGGATTCTGGAGAAGGGTCGGATACATTTCTAGTTGGAATAATATAACAAGTTATAGTGACCAGGATTCTGGAGAAGGGTCTGGATACATTTCTAGTGTAATAATATAACAAGTTATATTGACCAGGATTCTAGAGAAGGGTCTGGGTACATTTCTAGATGTATTAATATAACAAGATATAGTGATAATATCACTATAACTTGTTATATTCGCTGATCCAGGAATTTTTTCTGATTTCCAGAATTGAGTCAGGAAGGAATTTTCTCCTAAAATGAGGACAATTGGCTTCTATCTCATGGGGGTTTTTTTGCCTTCCTCTGTATCAACACTATAGGACAATAGGCTGAACTGGAGGGACGTCTGTCTGTTTCTGTGATTATGTAACTATGAAGGTGTGGGATAGTACACCAGCCATATTGTGTTCACTAAGTAAAATCATATGTAATTGTAAAATATTCTGTTGCATGCTGCTGTTTGGCCAAAAGATGCCACTTTTTCCAGTTTCTGTTGTATGCAACTTAGAGACCTTTGATAACTGACACTTAAGACAGCAGCCATTTTGGAGAAGCAGCGAAGACACAGAGAGATCAGGAGAGGACAGGAGCTGAGTGAGGATCGACTCCACTTTCTCTGAATTTGTTAGGCTCTGGACTGTGAGTTGCTCTAGAGGGAGAGAGAGAGAGAGAGAGTCTACACTCTGCAGAGACTGAGAAGAGCAGCTGCATTTGGGATATCGGCTCCATCAGTGGGAATCTTCACCTCAAGCAGCAACTGCCGGCCATTGAAAAGGTACCTTAGTCACATTGCGTGCACACCAACAAGCCCAAGACTGTGTGCAGGCCTGTAGTTAGTTAGGGCAGGTTTGGTTCCAGGCCATAAGGATTACCCAGGTACGCCCTCCTGATTCGGGCCTTTGAAGAGGGCTAATTATAGCCCTGCTATTCACGCGACCGGTTCGAATGCGAGAGAATTTGTATTATATGCATATTTTGGGGGGAGCGGGTAAATCTGGATAAGCTGTAAGCTGCTGTGCTGCACCACAAGCGCACCTTGAACAGCACCACACACGCTTGATCCTGTCTTTGTACGGTATTAAAAGGTACAGGGTGTTCGGCCTTTCCGAACCTCATGGGTAGGTAAATTTATTGTGTATCCTGAGGACATACTCCAGGCGGTGCGCTGTGCAGCAAAGGGGCCCGGGCACAGGTTTGTACACAAGGGTTAGGGGGATTTGTTCATTATAATTTCCTACAAAGTTCAGTAAATCAAACTGTGGTTGAACTGGTGTTGGAGTCGTTTCTTCGTCCATGACTTCGCTGTATTCCGAGAAGCCTACCTTGGTTCTCGGCTTAAAAAGGAACCCCCAAAAATGTATCTTACAAGTTTTCTCCCACCTCAAAGTCTATACTCATATAGTTTCATCTGGTTTCATATAGTTTCATCTGGTTTTTACCCTCACGCTCATCTGAAATAAGCTGGGGCTGATGTGTTAATTATCTGAACGCCAGCTTGTTTCTTAACATTGCGGTTTTTGATGAATCTTATTTTTTTTTTCCTCAAGCACAACTTTAAGACACGTGATGCCCACCAGGAACTGAAGGAGTATTCCACCGACAGCATATTAAACAAATACAGTGTAGCAAGTAATTATTGTGTATAGCACTAATCATGGCGCTAATTTCTATATCACAACAGCGTTCTATGCTCTTCATTTAGACAGCACGAAGGCGAGAGGGAGCGCAACCCTGCCCGATGCCGTTCTATCAAATGCAGGCATAGAACTCAGATTCCTATTCACATGGAGCTAATGATTCATTTGGCGTTCGCAGCAACAACAAATTAATCGTTTTTAAACGTGAACCCCCCACCTCATTAACCCCCTGTATTATTTCATGGCTTTTATACTTCTCAATCCTTATTGTCTAATTGCTCTCTTAGGAAGCAATTAACTTACTTACTGGGTTGCTTTCACAGTCCATGTTGAATGTAGTCCTTGACTTGCCATTGTTGAGCGCTTGGAACACTTGAAATAATTTTCTGCAAAGATTTCGGTGTTGTATTCAAGAAAACAGATTGGTGGCGTATGAAAAAGTTCCATCTCAAGTAGAGTTTCAAGTCAGATCTTTGATGACACTGAATTTTGGAATATTTCAAATATAAAGGGGGGCTTCCCATTTCATTGATTACCTTTAAACATGTCGGTAAAGGTAAATAGGTAAGACCAGTATCACCTACATTGCTGTTCTGATTTTGCTTCTCTTCAGAGTTAGAGTAGGTTGTTTACACAAGCTTTCCCTGGGTTGTAGAAGTCATCAGGATGGTGACCTGCCTCTCTGAACTGTTTCTTATCTTGAAGACAGGAGCTTGTTTACATTACTTACTGTAGCTTTGTGCACCAATGTTTACGAACTTCCAGAACTCATGTCACTCTAATAGGATCAGCTAAGAATAGCAGAGCAGATAGGCCAAACGCTGCTGTAGAAGCACCCACAGCCTAACCAGGAAGTGGGAATCTGAAGCTGTAGAACTGTCCACAGCCTGAACAGGAAGTGGGAGCCTGAAGCTGCAGAACCGCCCATAGTCTGAACAGGAAGTGAAAGCCTAAAGCTGTAGAACTGCCCACAGCCTAAGCAGGAAGTGGAAACCTGTAGCTGTAGAACTGCCCACAGGTTAGACAGAAAGTAGGAGCTTAAAGATGTAGAACTACCCACAGCCGGAACAGGAAGTGGGAGCCTAAAGCTTAAAAGTAACCACAGGCTGAATAGATAGTGAAAGCCTGAAGCTGTAGAACTGCCCACAGCCTGAACAGGATATGGAAGGCTTCAGCTGTAGAACTGCCCACAGCCTGAAAAGGAAGTGAGAGCCTGAAGCTTTAGAACCTTTCATAGTCTCAAAGGCAAGTGGGAGCCTGAACCTTTAGAACCACACACAGCCTGAACAGGAAGTGGGATCCTAAAGCTGTAGAACCGCCCACAGCCTAAGCAGGAAGTGGGAGCCTGTAGCTGTAGAACTGCTCACAGGTTAGACAGGAAGTAGAAACCTAAAGATGTAGAACTGCCCACAGCCTGAACAGGAAGTGGGAGCCTAAAGTTGTAGCACCACCCACAGCCTGAACAGGAAGTGGGAGTCTGAAGCTTAAACCTAGCCATAGACTGAACAGATAGTGAAAACCAAAAATGTGGAAACCCCCCACGCCTGAAAAAATTT
>JAODAL010041588.1:0-35720 GCA_025379985.1 Phyllomedusa bahiana | reverse complement strand
ATCATGTTAGCCCGGGGCCCCGGCGGACCGGCAGGGTCGTAAGGCCCGGTGCCGGCCGGGACGGGGGGTTGGGGGGCCCCCCCTGCTCTAAAAGAATGTTGTGGGCTCAGGGTAAAGATTTTGCAAGAGCGCAGAAATACTCTCAAGATGCTTGCAGTGTGTTACAAGTGTTGCACTTCAGACCACGTTGCAAAGGACTGTAAGACTGTCATCAAGTGCACTGATTGCAATGGTGATAGATATGTTACAGCTATGCATCCCACTTCATCTAACAACTCACAACCTCAAGCAGCATTTAAAGCCATTGCAATGCATGGCGGGGAGCCACCTGCTTAAGATTCAGCCACAACCACTGTCTCCTCTTCCTGCATGGAAATATGTGGTGGAAAGAATGGTCATAAAAGCTGTGCCAAAGTGTGTTTGTTCAAGGTCTACCAAGAAGGTCAATCTGAAAAGGTCACCAAAATGTATGCTCAAAATTATGAACTAAGAACCCCAAATTTTCATATATCCTTAGCAGAAATGCATTTTTCAAAAATTCATATATGCCTTTGATGTTTTCTTAGTGAATAGTGTGCTGCTGACATTTGGAATGTATATGTATGTTATTGCCGTGCCAGTGTGCACCTATACTTATTTTTTTCAAAAAAGGTTTTTGGATGTGCAGAGCCAAATAGTGTCTATATAGAGACTTTTGGCAGATGAGCCATTGGATACGTTGTCTCCTCAAATTAAAGGGAGCCACCGCATATCCTTACCAACATTAATTTAATGTGACCAGATACCCGACGAAAGAAAAGAAATTCCTACACCACAGGCTGCATATTAACAACCTCACTTGAGGCACCTAGCTAATGAAATTCCTCCAATGGACATGAATGCTGACATTCTGCTGTTACTCGGGAGAGATATTCTTAGAGTCCATAAGGTTTGTCAGCCATGCAGTGGTCCAGATGATGCCCCATATGCACAAAGACTTGAGTTAGGCTGGGTAATTGTGGGTGACATATGTTTGGATAAGAGCCATAAACCATCTGAAGAGAACTCCTCCTACGTGCTTCAAAATGGTCGCCCAACTTACTTTAAGCCATGCTCTCATCATTACGAAGTAAAGGGAATGTTTTCCAACCTCATTTAGATACTGGATGTAATTTTATGTCATTTCAGATGATGATTTAGGAAGATCAGTGGTTTGTACAACACAAGATGACAACAAATTAGCCTTGTCTATAGAAAACAGTTTATTAAAATAATGGACAATGGATCCTTCAAAGATGAAACTATCCATTGGGTCGCACCCTTACCCTTCCGGACCATAAGAACCAGGCTTCTAAACAACCGAGAACAGTGCAATGACCATGCAGAACCAGCTCCACCTTTGCATGAACACGAAGAGTGCTGGTATCTTTCCTCCTTTGAAATATATCATCCGTGAAAAAACCTAACCAGATTAGAGTGGTGTTCGACTCAAGTGCCAAGCATTGTGGCATATCTCCGAATGACGGGCTTCTCACTGGTCCAAACCCTTTACCAACAATCTGGGAGGATTGCTTATGAGTTTCAGCAGCCAGTTGAAAATTTAGGGCTGATATTAAAACAGATTTTCCCATTATTTTTTTTCATATGACAAAAATCACAGAAAATTCCCTCAGGTTTCTATGGCACAGGGGACAATGACACTAGAAAGGAAAAGGGTTGAATACCCCCATGAAAGGGGAATGTTTTTGGTTTAAAAGTCCTTCAAAAGTTTGTTGTAATTTGGAAGGACAGCTGTGATGGTGAATCAGAGTTTGGGAAAGGATCCCCGTATTATTTGGAAAGAGACTTCTACGAAGACGAGGCGTAAAATTCTTCCCCAAGTTTAAAGAAGCCATAAAAATCTGCTAAAAAAGGATAAAGGGGTATGCTTTCAAAAGCTTGTCTGAGTTTAATAAAATAATTTCCCAAAACCGTGCTGATGTCAGGAAGCCTTTAAATTTCCAGCAATAAATGCCACAGAATTAAAAGACTTAAAAGCTAGGCATGGGGGGGAAAAATCCCAAGTACGGGATAAGTTGGGTCAAAGGTTTGGGGACTTTTTAAAAATGTTTCCCTTTGGTTTTCCAAATTTAAAAACTGTACGAAAAAAACCCTTTTTACAAAAAACGTAGTTTCTCTCATTTGTAAACAGCCCAAAAATAACCCCTTGGGATTTAAAAACCTTTTAAACTGTAAAGGAAATTTCCTTTAAAGGGCAGTTCTCTGAGTTTATAGGGGGACTAGAACCCAAACCCCTCCCTTCCCCAAAAAAGCAGGGGAAAGTGGGATTTTGGGAAAAGAATTTTCTACATTAAATTGCATAGGATTCGCCTACCACGATGCTACACTCCCCGGGATCTCTTGCCACAAGCCAAAAAAAAGGAAAAACCATATTTCTCAGATCACATTCGGTAAATTTCACGGGCAGCAAGGGTTTTTTTAGGTTACATTTTACAACCCGACAAAACACCTTTTTATCTATGTCAGCAACCGCATTTAAAAAAATTTGAAAGTTTCCCCCAAAAACCCGAGCAAGGCACTTTGTTCCAAATTTTTTTTCCCAAACCGCAGATTTTTGCCACCAGGTAAATGTTAGTGTCTTTGAAAAAATTTTTCTTGGTCGAAAGGTCCCCGGGTTCCTACTGAAAATAAAAAAAACTTCTTTTCATGACTTTTTCAGTCTCCAAGAAACCTGACAAATTTACAGAAGGAAATGCTCTAGTCACCAAAATCCAAAAAGAAAGTTGGTTTTGGGTGATCGCCCTGAAAGGTTTTTCCAAATGGCTGAAGATCGTATGAAAACCCCACAAGGGCCCAAATAAAAAAAAGAAATTTTCCCGGCCAAAACCTCTTTTACCATCTTGGTGATTAAGGACCCTTTCCAAGAAAAAAGAGGTAAACCCCCAAAAATTCTACCAAGGTTGCTTTTTAAAAATGCTGGCCAAAAATTAGGGTCCTGAAAAATACCTGTTGAAAGTAAAGGCAGTTTTGCCCGTAAAAACTTTCTACTGGGGTTTGTTTCCCCCAACTTCTGGACTACCCAAAGTCGCCTTTAACTAAGGGAAATGGGGCGTATTCATCAAATTTGGGCTTTTAAAATCCAAACTTTTTTAGTTGTTGTTGGGGTTTTCTTTAGTTTTCCTTTCTGTTTTTTTTAGGTTCCTTTAAAAAGTCATTGGGTCTCCAAAAAAGGGCATTACTCCGCAAATATCAAAAAAAATTTTGTGAAATCCTAAGGGGTTTCAAAAGGGGGAGTGTGCTGTTTTCCCCAAATATGGGGTTCAAGTTGTCGCCCTTATATAATCGTGAATTCATTTTTATGTTTAGATATGTTATGTAGATTTAAATTTTGTTTGGATATGGGTTTTTTTTGGGTATATTATTTTTGGTTGTGTAATGCTTTTCATTGTTTAAATTGTTTTATGGTTTTGTTTTATGTATTTCCCATATCATCTTGGGTTCATGCTTCTTTTCCTGTTTTTGTGAAGTCACATCTTTTCTTGCTTCATTTTTGTCGTGACTTATCTTTTTCCAAAGGCAAGTTTTCACAGAGCGAAAAGGGAGAATTCTTTTCACTGCATTATTGAAAAATTCCTGCAGGGTTATCTAAAGGTAAAGGGGAATAAACTACCTAAAAGGGCCACCCAATTGCTTTTCCCCTTTTACGGCCCTTTCCACATGTTTTGGAAAAGGGGTTTTTAATTCAGCGGGGGTTCCCTTTTTAAAACCATTACACTTGTGCAGGGGGACTTTCTCAAAACCCTTCAGGGACCTTTAAAATGCACATAGGTGGCAAAAATTGTCTGATTAATTGGGCCCTGGGGAAAGGGAGTTTTTAAAAAGGGACTTTTTTAAGAAAGTGTCTTTAATTCAGGTAACAAGTTGATTATTTTTTGGTTCCCCTTCAAAAAAGGTCCGTAGGGCCAGAATCTTATTGGTTGGTAGGGGTTCAATAAAGGTCTTATAATTTAAAAATTTTATAATAGTGTTAAAAAACCCCTAGGGGCCGGGTTTTAAAAACCTGTCTGTCTAAGTTTTTTTACCATTTTTGGGCAAACAAATATGATTTTTGGCCCCCAAAAGGGTCCCAAAATTTTATTGCATCCCTTTTAGAAAGTGTTAAAAACATGCCTGAATCTACTAATCGGTTCTACTGTTGGTCATAGATTTAGGCTTTCTGGTCAAAGCAAAATTTCAGGTAGGTAAACCATTTTTAAAAATTGGTCACCTTTTCCCAGCAATAATGCGCTGTTTTGCGTATAAAGTCAAAAATTTTGTAGAAATAATACGGTGGTGGTGCAACGCCCCCAAAACGCCCCCGCATCTTAGGCGCATTACAAAGTGTACAGGCATTTATAATGCATTAATTTTGGGTGCGCCTGCTCTTTTTCAAAGGACAGGGCTGAAAAAGGACACCGAAATTGGCACACCCCCTACATACATGTTGCCCTTTAAGTTGGCTTCTTTTTCCCCACTTACAGCGCCAAATTTTGGCGCTTTTTTTGGGGTTGTGAATTCCCCCAGTTTTCCCAGTTTTGTATACCCCTTTATCGAGACCTCCCCCTTTTGCCGGACGAGGGATGGAGTTTTGGAAAAAACTGTCTAAAAAGATAGTAAATGTGGTGTAAAGCCGTGTAAGAAATGTGTGGAATAATTATTTTTTTAAATGACAAGATGCATGTGTGCATGTGTATGCGTTGGTTATAGTTTAACCCTGTGTAGCTTTAAAGTTTTTTGATATAATTGTTGTAATGTCAAATTACCTTTTAATAGAATGTACTCCATTTTTTTGGTGAAAATTGTGCCAGAATTCGGTGCAACTCCCTTTGATAAAGGGCCCCATTTTTATTTCGGTTAGTTAGAAATTTTGGTCCTACAACCCTTGTCTATTTGGAAAAATTCAAAATTGTGAAAATTTTAAAAACTTTCCCCCATTTTAAATTTAAAAAATTTTTCTGTGCGTAAGAAGATTTTATACCCCAAGATAGTTTAAAACTAGCATCTCCCGTGTCTATGGTAGTACCCATTTTTTTTAAAATGTTTTTTTTTTCTTACAAAACATTAGCAGAAGAGGAAGAAATCAGGGATCCTTTTTTTTCAGGCAAACTGAGTATTTTTGATGGGAGTTTCAAAAGAGAATAGCCCCTTCTTCGAAAAGTTGTTATACAAGAAATTGAAAAATTCCAGACTTTTTATACACAAAAACATGGATCTTCAAAGGATCTTAGTTTCTTAAAAATAAAAAAATGCAATTAAGAGGAAAGTATTGGGGGGGCTTAAAAATTTTGTAGTTTTTTTTCACTTTGCAGGAAAAGCAGTTTTTTTTAGGGACCAGTCCAGTACTGGCGTGGCTTTGAGGCCCCTGTTGTTAGATAACCGCTAAATAATCCATCTAAAAAAAACTACCTCCTTAAAGTATTAAAAAACAGTTTTTAGAAAGTTTATTAACCCCCATTAGGTGTTTAACAGAAATTAAAGCAAAGTGGAGGTAAAATGAAAAAATTTAAATTTTTTTGGCAGATTTTCAATTTTGTTCCATTTTTTTACGGGAAAAAGATGATAAAGGGGAAACTGCAATTCAATACTGTTTCCCCCAATTCTCCCATTTTAAGATACCCCTATGTGGCCTTAGTATTTTACTTGGTTAAACCCATTGCTCCCTTTCAGGTTTGAGAACACACTAAGGTGCTAAAACGTAATAAAACCCCTTAAAGCCCCGATATTGGAACTACACCCTTAAGGAATATTGAAGGGGGTAGTGAGTATATCGCCCCACGGGGGTTTAAAACAAATTTTTTTACGTTGGCTGTGAAAATGAAATTTCTTTTCCAACCATCTAAAATTTTAACTGAAAAAGTTTTTAAAATTACAACAAATGCTGGGAAAAAAACTCCCAAATAAAAGACTTGCTAGCTTTACTCAAAAAGGTCGATACGATTATAACACCATATTTTTTATGTTTTATGCTTTTTACAAAATAAAAACACAAAAAAAAATTCAAAATGTAAAAAATACAAATAAAATTTCAAAAAAAGGGAAAAAATATTTTTGCATCGCTTTTTTTTTTTATTTTTTTTTGGGACAGAATGTTTATTGCTTGTTTTTTTTTGGTCAATTGATGTTTTATGCTTCATCTTGGAGGGGCAAGACTTTTTGATTGCTTTTAAAATCCGTTTTTTTAGAGAAGGGGGAAGAAAATACTGAAATTTAACAGTGTTTTTTATTTAGATTTTTTTTTAAAAGTTTTCCTGTGCAGTAAAAGTGACATGTTAGTTGTACTTTTGGGTGAAAAATTACGTTATACCTAATTTATATGTTTTTTTATTGTTTTTAAAACAATTTTATGATCGCTATCTACTAGTAGCCATAAAATTTTTATTAGGCTGTGTAAAAGGGGTTTTTTTGCAGGAAAAAACTGGGTTTTCATTTTACCACATGCATTTTTTGCATTTTTTGACGTTTTTTTTTTATTTTATGTGCTGCAAAGATGAACAAAAATCACAAATCTGGATTTCTTTTTTCCAGGGCTGTGGGTCGGTTTAAACCAAAAACTTGTTCCTCGTTTCCCCAACTCGACTCCCGACTCCGACTCCCACTCCATCTTACTTGGCGCATGTTTAAGTAATAACTTTACTGTAGTAACCAGGCTTATCACCTTAGATAAAAAATCAAACTATTTTGGTAGAATTTCACTGACAAGCAAATGGTAAATTTTTTTGAACCAAAATTGATCCCCAGTTCTTGTATACATTCCAATGTTGGGTAGGACTTGGGGACGAATACAGCTTTTTCTTCAACTTACCCCCAAGTTTTCGATTTGGGTTTTTGGTCTTGGACGTGTAGGTCAGTGCAAAAAACTTATTTCTTGTCATTGAACTTTTTCTCCATCCCTTAAAGTATGCTTCGGGCCATTGTAAAGGGAAAAAACTATGGGCGCTGTCCGAAAAAGGCGTCAGCCCGCGTTTTTAGGCGCCCTTTATTAGTGCAAAATGTGCCTGAAAATTGATCCCCTCAAAAAAAACTGGGTCTTGGGGTACCTTGAGAGTAAACTTAATGTGCCTAAAAAGGCGCATTGCGCAATTGTGGCACATAGCATATCATTGGTTGTGTTTGTAATGTGCCTATCGAGGCGCATTGGGTTATGGAGGTGCACAGCATATCATTGCTACTATATGTAATTTGCCTTTTTAGGCGCATTACAATGTGTCGTGCCTGGCGTATAATGCGCCTAGTTTTGGTATATTACAGTTCATTAACAACGAGAATATGGCATCAAGAGTATTTTTGGTTCAAAATAGACCAAAAAAACGGTGTTTGCATATTGGGACATGTTGCTCTATATCGTCCTTTTCATAGTACTCGAGTGTGTGCAGTACCTCAATCTTGTATGATACTCACATATAGTTCAGCATTGAGCTCAACATCGATCCTGGTCAACATCTTTGGCTGTGAAACAACCCCATATCATCAGGCCTCCTCCGCCGAACCTGACAGTTTCTTCAATTTCTCGATCCATTAGCCCTATTCTTCCAAATCCATTTGCCTCCATCAGAGCAAACTCGAGCAAACGCTTCTGATGACGAGATTGAAGTTGAGGCTTCTTCACCTTTTTTTGGACCAGCATTCCAGAACTGTGTATTGCGTGTTGCCTTTTGCTTGGATGGACGTCTGATTTCACTCTTACGAAACATGCAAGCCATCTCCACTGCCATGTCGGTCACCTCAGAACCGATAGACCTTGTGATGAGCCAACGTGTTGACTCTGATATTTTGCCTGGACGTCACCTATTGGCTTCGGAATGGATGGACTTCATTTCATATTCTTCCAGCTGTCATGGCCTCACATGATGCAGTTTGGCAATTTTCTTGGCCGAGAGGCCGCTAACGATGAGCTAGATGATGCTGTTTCTCTTTTCTTGGGAAATCTTCATTGTTGCTCGAATTGGTAACCTTTCGCTTTGGAATCAACCTAATAACACACTGAACTATTAGGGAATGTGAGAACAGGTTGTAATTTGTAGTATACAAGAAGAAAAAGATTTTCCCACCACCAGGAGCAAAACCGTAACAATGCAGTTACATGACAAGAATCTGTATAACTCTGTTTGCTATGGGAGCAAAATATTTTCCCCTGCTGTAACGCTTTGCCTGCTACATGTCATCCAAATACGTTTCAAAATCAAACACCTCATCTGAAGATATGGGAACAGTAGTACTGGCCACAGCCAATTCCTCTTGGCACTGCATTAAACTAACTGTACAAATTTATTATAGATTTTGGGAGTCGGTCCATTTTATAACGACTCCAACTCCCCCAAAATCGGCACCGATTTCGACTCCACGACTCCAAGTCCATAGCTCTGCTTTTTACGGCATTCATATTGAAGGCTAAATACAACAGATTTATAGGCTAGGTCGTTATGCACACGTCGATACCAAACATAATAATTTATTTATTTTTAATCTTTTTTGGGGCGATTGCCATTAGTAAAGAGGAAAGAGATGTGGAGGTGTTTTTTGTGGGTTTTTTTCTTTTTTTTTACTTTTTCACAATTTTTTTTACTAGTTCCATTCAGATCACTGTTACAATGCATAGCAGTACTGTATAGAGCCCCCTGTGGGTAATATGTGGTCTCTTGTAGGTAATATGTGGCCCCTGCAATTCATAGCCTATTGTAGGTAGTATGTGGCCTCCTGTAGGTCATAGCCCCCTGTAGGTAATATGTGGTCCCCTGTAGGTAATATGTGCCCCCTGCAGGTCATAGCCCATTGTAGGTAATATGTGGCCCCCTGTAGGTCATAGCCCTCTGTAGGTAATATGTGGCCCTTCTGACTTTTAAAAAAAGAATATTAAAAAAATGTTACTTACCTCTGTGCGCTTCCCCGTTGGGAACCTTGCTCCAGGAGCTGGTTCCCGGCATGAGCAACGGGACATCATCACACTGCCTACGCTGGGGTGTGGGAACGCCTGCACCTAGGATTCCTAGGCCAGTAGCCTACAGGTAGTGGGCCTAATAGATACATCTGCTTAACCCCTTAAGCTGAACACCTGAAAAGTAGTCAATGACCAGCACATTTTTTTAGCTTTTGCCTCCTTGCATCTCAATAGTTGTAACTTTTTTATTTTTTCAATGACACAGTTGTATGAGGCCTCGTTTTATTCGGGACAAGTTGTACTTTTTGGGGGAACAGTTTAACTTCACTTATAAAATATTGCAGAATTCTTTTTAAATTTTTTTTTCTAATTTATTTTGTTTTTTAATTTTTTTTTTTGCAACATTCACATTTCACACTTAATAACTTGTTAAATTAATTCTACAGGTTATTCCGGTCATGATGTTACCTAAAATGTGCAGGGTTTTTTTGTGTGTAATGTATGCACAATAATTTTTTTGCGGCAGATGAGCAACCTGAAATGCCCACCGCCAAAAGACAGCGGGCGGTTGTTAACGGATTAAAGACACGGCGGGTTCAGGTCTGCACACCAACGCCACTAGGCAGGGTTGGTGGCTGCCCCAAAGGGCAAGCCAGGCAACTCTGTCCAAAGGAAAAGACGGCCCTGTTCAGCGTCCTAGGGAACAGGCCAGAATGACTACCAAATAAATTCTTGTTTTATCTGTTGGCTCAGGTGAAGAATATTGATGCTTGGCTTTCCTGTGAGATCTGCCTATTGAAGATTATTACTTGCCACACATTTTACAGATAGAGAACCTTGTTTGCCTACCGGAATATCCTCACCTCTTCACCGGGAAATTGTTACCTTTACATAAATTGGCATATTGTGTGTGGAAACAGGTTAAATCTCACACCAAATTTGACATCTTGTCATAGAGGCCTCTGTGGCAGAACCCAGATCTATCTAAGATAATGAGTTTACAAGAGGGTGGAGGATGGATGGAGGATTGATGGAGTTTGGGGACAGAGTTCCTTTGGACTCTGGGGGATAGCATCAAGAATAACATGTTTGAAACTTTTCCAGCCAAAATTCAGGGTCCCTCATATCTTATTCTACCAATACCTCCAGTTGCGACATGCTGTCACCTCTTAATTCCCCTCTCCTAGAGAGACAATTTCCCACTATCCACTAATTGGCATCTTTAAATCCCAGGGGCCGAGGGGTATTATATCTAAACTATACACACACTTGATTAGAGTAGTTTCAGGATGTATTAGATTCATATTTATTTGTGTCTCCTGCAATCAATAATAAAGTCATACAAATTTATATCACCCACCAGAGTTATCTCACTCCAGTGTGTCTATTTAAAATGGGTAGAATTCTTTCTCTTGCATGCATCAGGTGCACTGAAGTGAGTAAAGTCCCTTAATTGCTGCATTTTGGAGGGAGGTGACTGGTTTTCTGTCAGGGTTAATGTCCCGATTTTTCCCGTTCTCTCCTAGCGCGTGTCTCTTTGGAATTCTTGATGAGGAACAGTGGTTGCACCAAAATAAAATGTTTTGATTAAATTGGATAGATGACAGGTATCCTTTCTTATCCCAGTGGAAAGCTTTAGTAAATAATATCATCATATTTCCCTCCTGGATGCTGTCATTCAGTCGCAGCAATCCCGGCTGTAGCTCTGAACGTTCATTATTCATGTGACAGCTGCAGTCAGTCACAGGCCACAGCAGTCACATGCACTGCCAGAACACCCCTATAAGGTGTGGAGCTGTTGGTGTGCATCATCAAGCCACATGGATGATTTGCATGCTATTATGGACTCGCAAAGTTTACACATGTTTCATTTGACCCTTGGCTTAGACTACTGTACATGCATGATGTAAAGTTGTACTCAGCCCAGCTGTTTGGTATGCATATCACTATATTGTGACCATTACTCTATACTATTAATGTTGTGATTCTAATATGGACTAATTTTTAAATCAACCGAGTTTAAAAACAAATTTTAAAAAATATATTTTTTTATTTTTGCATTCTGTTCTGCCTGTTTTTTTTAACTTCTTTTTGATTATCATAAACAAAGGAAAAAAACTTTATATAGCATATCAAATAATAAAGTATGCACAAGATATCTAAAGCACAAATTTCCCAGAAGGCCTTCTCAGGGCAAGGATATGAGTCGAGGGGGTGGTTTTTCTCACTAACCTTGCTAGTGCTCTACCAGCTTTCTTCCCGTGTTTAAATAGATTCGCCTCTTGTCTCGTGCGGTTCTGGGATTCCCTTCTCTCGAACCATACTTCATATGATTGCTTAACCGTCTTCCATTTAGTTTTATTTTCAACTGACAGATTGTTTAGAATATTTGAATATTAAAATCTCAGATTTTTACTGAGTGACTTCAATTTGTCGGATATGTTCCTTTTGAGGTCTGTCATATAAGATATCAATCGGCCCCTAAGTACCGCCTTAGCTGCGTCCCAAAATATTTGTGTAGAGTCAGAGTATTCTGAGTTGTCGTTTTGGTAATCCATCCACCACCCATGTATGGTCATCCAAAATTCCTTGTCCAGACAAGTGTAATTGCAAAGACTCAAAACATCCTGGAAATTAAATATTCTGACCCCTCTGTGCATCTGTCCCAGGAGGATATTCTCATTGGGTTTGAAACAAGAAGCTATTCAAGGAGAGAGGGCCTGATAAGTGCCAAAGTGTTACACAAATTTGCTAGAAGACTTTAGCCTTTTATTGCAAAGCTCTGGACTATATGAAAAAAGGTGATGCCTTTTTTGTTGGGTCTTGGTTGTCATCAAAATTGGGCCATCCAACTATCCAGAAAATTTTCTAAATGCTACTAGGGCAAAAAAAATGGCAGATTTATTTAATTGAATCAGTGATGTCATTCTGAAGGAAAGTGGCAGAATTGATGAGTTTTGGCATCAGTTGTCACAAAGAAAAGATACCGTAATTGGGCAGTACCAATACAAAAAGATTTTCAAGCTGGTGAAATTTCTGCTGCTAATTCCCCATAACTTTGGTTAAAAAAGTGGGGGGGAACCTTTTTTTCCCTCTATCCCTATCTTCCAATCTACCTCCTTTACTCCCTTCCCTTTCATTTCCCCTCTCTTCCCCTCTCCCCTCCTCCCCCTGCAGTGAAGGGCCCCCTCAAAACCCAACTAGGGGTCTGAAGGAGTGCTGTGAGCTCCCCCAGCAGGCCCGGTTGGCCTTCAGAAACACTTTGGTGCAATCTGAAAGGGTTTGGTGGCTCTCTAATTACTGAATTTTAGAGTCGGAGGGGGACAAAAAAGCAGCCCTGGAAATGAAACCAAAAAGCCCCCTTAATATTCCCCCTCTAATTGGAAAATTACAACTTTACGAAATGAAGAAAATTTCTTTTAATCTCCTTCCCACCCCCCTAAATGCCCCTTTAAAATTTTTTTTAAACACACAACATAATGAGGAAAATAAAAGAACCCAATCTCACTGTACCCCTAGGGAATCACAAATGTACTATGTACCCCAAAAATTTTTTTTATCGCTTCCATTACCAGAATGCTCACTATTTTGCCCCCCGAAATTTATTTTTTCCCAGGGGGGGAGCCACAGAATTACATTGAAAAAGCACCTTATGAATGAATTGCCATTGTACTCAAGAAATAATTTATAATTACTTACCCAATGAACCCTAGAAATGAATTCATTCTCACTGTACCCAAGTTAAACAAAAAACCGTACCCCAGAGTTTTACATTTAACACCATACCCCCAAGACAAACCCATTTACCAAGGCCCCCAAAAGATTACTACGTTACTCATGTACCCGGAGATTTAAAATTACACCAAACCCCCGAGAGATTACATTTTCTCGTTTTAAACAAAGAGATTACAACATTACCCACTGTAAAAAGGGAATACTTTTACCACCTTACCCCAAGAATACATTACCCCCCTGTACCCTGAGATTATCATTACCCCTGTAAACGGGTTTTTTTAAAATTTTCCCTGGTTAATTACAAAACCCAAAGATTAATTACCATTGTCCCCAAAGATTATACATTTTAAAACCTGTACCCCGAGACTTTAAAACCATCCCCAGTTTACATTAACAGTCCCCCAGAGATTAATTATACTGTACCCCAAAATTCATACACACCGTAGCCTGGGGATTTATTTTTACCACTGCCCCCAGAGATTCATTACACAATACCCCAGAGTTTACATTACACATTGTCCCCCCAAAATTACATTTCACACGTACTCCAGAGATTACACATACACTTTTTCCCCCAAGATTAAAATCTTACCCCCATAACCAGTATTACATTTCCCACTGCCCCTTTGGGGTTGGTTTACAAAAACCGTACCTCTGTTTACTGCTTATTCACCGTACCCCAAGATTATATTACACACTGTTCTCCAGAATTCTACTTTATACATTTTTACTCCAGAGATTTTACTTTACTCATTTTCCCCAGAGTTAAATTACACACTGTAACAGAGTTTATATTCACTATCCCCCAGGATTAGTTTACACACTGTAAGCAGAGATTATTTTCACTATACTCCAGGATTATTACATTTACACTGTTCCCAAAGGATACATTAGAAAGGTCCCCCCGGAAATTTTTGGGTGTGTATATAATATATTAACACATACACATTAGAATGAGTTCACATGATGGTTTGCCCCGGCAGACAGTGTCATTTGCTTTTTGGGTAATTTGGGCTTGCGAACGCAGAATTCCAAAAGCAAGTGACCCGGCGCCCGGGCAGATTTCTCCCTTGTATTCTTTGTGCTTTAGTGAGTAAAACACCTCGAAGAATTCGTGTGGGCGGCGTCGCTCTGAAAATATAAGTAAAACCCAGTGTCATCTAAAAACAACCTGATTTTAATGGGGGTTTATAATGAAAAATCAGTTTCCGTCGCATTGGACCCCGGTTTGGGGAAGATCCCGCACTGAATCCCCGAACCATTCAATTTATGGGGAAAACTCCCTTAAGTTATGTAAAAGGGGTATAATGTAATACTGTGCGCACTGTATATGCTGGGTTTTTTTTGAATTATGCATTTGGCCAGTCCCCGGGGCCGGGCAAGGCATTTTGGTCCCCTAGGCAAACCCCCAAAAAAAATTTTTTCCCCCCCCTAATTCCTCTCCCCCCCCCCGCGAGGCCCTCCCCCTCCCTGCACCCAGGCCCCTCTCCCTCTGCAATCCCCCCCCTGCACCGCTGTCCCTGCACCATTACTCTCTCCCAATGTAGTTCTTACCAGCATACCTGCGCCCAGGGGCGTTGTAGGGTCCAAAACATCCGGGGCCGGGCCCTCGGGTTTTACTTGTGCCAAAAGGGGGCTGGGTTCACACGGGAAATTTTTCACGCCCCTTGGAACTGCACGTGATTTTAATAGAAAAAAAAATTTAAAGTTCCCGTCACTAATTCTCTTTCATATTCCCCATAGATCCCATCCATCA
Source organism: Phyllomedusa bahiana (assembly GCA_025379985.1). Taxonomy (NCBI): domain Eukaryota; kingdom Metazoa; phylum Chordata; class Amphibia; order Anura; family Hylidae; genus Phyllomedusa; species Phyllomedusa bahiana. Next base: position 21,336 of record JAODAL010041588.1, on the reverse strand, counting down.
CCTCAGCATCCCTTTCAAAGAAAATCACCCTGACAAATTGCTTTTTCAAAAAGTCTCACTACAAAGACAGGCAAAAACCCCTTTTAAATAACAATCCCGAATAATACACCGATACATGGAGAAAAACTACCCAAAAAAGATTGGACTAAAAAAAACTCCCCACAAACAAACCCAAAACTATTATATTACGCGGGGCACATACAGCTAAAGAGAAAAGCCGGTGCCCCCAGGCCCGTGGCACGGCCCCGGGCCCGGCAAAGGTTTGGGGGCCCCTGCTGCGCCCTTTGGCGGCAGAGGAAAGCCCCTAGGTTTTTTGCCTACCCTGCCTATCGGGGTCCCCCCTGTCAGTACGCCTCTTTAAAAAAGCCGGGGCCGGCCCCAAATTTTACTTTCATTTTCCCTGGGGGTGTGAGGGAAGATGTGACATGGTAGAACAGACGTCAGTAATTTCACATTCTATATAAGTACATACCCACTCACAGCACACAAAAGCCTGGCCCTTGTCCCCTCCTTACCGTGTCCGTATTTGGGGGGTTGGCATTCGGCAAGATTCTTTTCTCTGATGAGGGGGGAGCATAAGGGAAGTGGTATAAATGGGAGGGAAAGATACGCCCCAGATTGAAATTTTGGTTTTGAGCAGCATTTGATTTGTGAAGCAACCCCTGTGATTCTGCTCAAAAAATCAGCGCTGCTTCACTCTGCAGCATTGAGGCTGCTAACCCCACTCTGTCCCACAAATGCCCCAAAATATAGGTGCAAAAGGGTTTAATTTTTTCCTCCCTTTTGTGCTCTGCCCCCCTTCCCCACTTACCGTTTCTCATTTTTTATATGGGTTATTTTTTATTGATGTGCGCTAAAAAGTTGGGGGAACGTCCCCACCCAGAAAAAAATAGGGGGGACCCCCCCTCCGTATCCACCAAAAAAATTTTCACCTATGGTTGTTCAGCATTGTTCTAAGGTCTACGCACAACTTTTGGAAAAAATCCCCTCATGCAAAAAGGCCCAAATGTGTATGGGGGTGTTAACAGTGAGAAACCACTTTTTGCAATATGGCAAAAAAAATGAATTTTTTTTTCTAACACAAATTCATAAGTTTTCAGCTCTCACACAGCGGTCAAAAATCAAAATCTGCACATCTGGGGGAGAAGAGAATTGGGGCAATAGGTTAGGGGAAAGTGCACAAAACATAGCACTGGGTTTGTAGGAAAGAAAGCCAAAATACGGCGAACCCAAGTCAGACTGGGGTGCCTGTTGCAGAGTGGAGTGATCCTTGGGACCCACCCTGCAGCTCCTGTACATGATTCTTGCTTTCGGCCTTTTTTTACTATGCCTTTTCCCCCCTGCTATTCTCAAGGGCCCGCCATGCCCTGTGGCCCACTGGGGATTTTACCCTTTTCCCTGAGGGCCAATCACAGCCTGGGCAAACCTACAGGCGAGAAACACATGAGCTAACAACCAGGGCCGGGAAAACAGGTTGGCAAATGTAGGCGACCACCTACGGCTCCACTTTATCCAACACATGAAAGGGGCACAAGAAGGGATGGAGTGGGCTGCATTCTCCATTGAGAGGGGGGGCTGTATGCCTTATTTGCCTGGGGCACCAGAATACCTTGTACAAGTCCTGCTTACAACACACTGAACAACCTCCTCAGTTGCAACAGTCAGTAGCAAGCAAAGGGGCATCTCTCCCCGTAAGAGACCGTGTTTTATAGGTTTTAACTACTGTAGTAAGAAAAAGGGTTTTGTAGGCAGAAAAAAAAAGAAAGTCCCCAAGAAGGGAAAAAAATGTCAGTAGCTTAAAAAATTAATCGCACCTAATTAGCACAAGCGCTGCTGCAGAAATTGTGAAGAGGAAGCTGTTGGGTCCCGGTTTGTTACACTGTTGTTTTATTTGTTTTTCCTGATCAAAAATTGTGTTCTAGAACATAATTTGAGTTTTTGTTTAAACAGATAATTTTTAGAGTTTTCTTTCAAAAATAAAAGCCCCTGTAGAAAAACATTTTACAGGGAGAGGTAGAGACAAAAAATTTTGGTGTTTTACAAGGAGCTTGAATAAAAAGTGGACACTGGGATGCCCCTTTAAAAAGTTTTCATGAGGACTGCGCTTCAATCCCCACCAGTGACTGATAGCTGACTGCTGTATAGCCAGATTCATAGCAGCTCGTCATACATTGCTGGGATACAATATCCCCCATGTGACAGATAAACACAGAACTTGGGGCGACAGTATGTACGGGGGTTGGCCATTTAATCTGGTGTCTTCAGCCCAAAAATGGCGCGACCCTTTTTTTTAAATGTAGGCGGCGAAAACCATAATTAGGAAATTATAAAGCGTGCTGGAGGCGTGTCGCACGAACCGTATGAAGCTACACATTTATGATGTTAGTACAGCAAATCCAGGGACATTACTGCTGGAACAGGTAGAGCTCTTTAAAACTGGTTTACCCGACCTAAAAAGTCGCTTTTGTAGCTAGAAATCTAAATTTAACTAAATCTTGACCCGCAGTAGAGCAGTTCATTTGTTCAGGCGCATTCTACCTTTCTGATGCTTTCAATAAAATTGGGATGGGTGCCAAAAATATACAGTTGTTAGGTGTCTGTGGTTTTTTTATCCACCCATTACCCAAAGGCAAATAGTTTTGCTGCCCTTTTTTTTTAATAAAAGCATTTTTTCCTGTAATCGCTGTGGCACATAGGGCAGCAAAAAAATTTAAGGCAGATAAGCTTAAAATTTAAATTGGTTTAATTTTATAATTGACGGCGACAGCAAAGTTGCTATTTTATTTTAATGCAACATTTTTTGAAATTAATGTTTAATTTTTTCCCCCCTTTTAATCATTGCTACTTTAAAAAAAGTTGGAAAAAAAAGTGGATTGCTAAATTTTGCTTACCCAACAGAAGCAAATGTTTTTCGTATTAATACATTTTTTTTTGCATTGTCTTTATAATATGATGTGATCTTCAGTGGGTGCACACTGATGTAATGTGAAGGAGGAAGCAGGGTGTGATTGGGAGGAGAGCGGGAGTGGCTTAACAAAATATCCCCTGTTAGATCCACCAAATTTATCCCTTTTTCCATCCCTCAAAACCTGTGTAATTCATTTATAGTTTATACACATTTTTGGCCACATGTATGAGTCTTGGTGCCCAGACGCCATTTTTTTGCGTGCAATAGTAGTGTGAAGCGCCTGAAAACTAGGAACCGTTTACGCGGGTCATAAATATACACTTTTAGACAAAAAGAACTTCGGCTCAGGTAAACCCCTTTTAAAAATGCCTTAACCCGTTCCAGCAGTGAGTACGGATTTTGCCGTACTGAAGCTATAAAAAGTGTACTTTCCACGGGTTTTTAGGGACATGCCTCCATTATCTCAGGCGCATTACAAAGGACCGCAGGCCAGACTTCTGGCGCAGCCCCGTTCATACATGTCGCCCTTTGAGTTTAAATTACACAAGGTTTCAACAGACTTTTTTTAGACCTAGGCAGATCTCCCTTTTCATGTCAAATAGTGCTCTGGAAAAATAAAATGGGAGCTCTGATCAGTTGCTATGGGGAACAAAGAAGGTTTGAGACCCAGAGAGTTTTCATTCATGTCCGCCAAAGTCTATCCTAAAGTTAATCATCTGTCTTTCTAAAACACGATTTTCGTTTTCATAGTCAAACTTGGAGTTGATATAGAGGTACTGAGGTGAAATTACCAACCTTATCAATTGGCTGGAGATAAAATAACCTAATTTGGGGTTAGTGAAATCTTTATTCCTGAAGCCACTGGTAACTAATGAATTATCACACGCTCCTTGTGTTGTATGTGAATGTATTTACATTCCTGTTCTAACTGGATAATCAGCTCATCAGCAAGCACCAGTGTCCTGATGTGTGTTTTTTTTTTAAATAAAAGCTGTAACTGATTAAACGGTAGTAGAAGAGTGAAGAAATCAGATGATACCTTTTAGAGGCTAACTGTCACGTCAAGGGAGGTGCAGTTAGCCCTAACTGGAACCCAGCCCACTGTCCCTGCCTACTTGACGTGCTGCCCTAGGCGGCAGACGGCAACTGGGCGTCTGTCGGTGCGCTGCGAACGTGATGGGGCCGTCAGGAGGAAGAATAGTCAGACAGTCTGGGTAAATATCAAATAGGAATGCCAAAGCCATAAATCAGAACCAGAGGGATAAACGTAAACAAGCCGAGGTCAAAAGCCAAACAGAAGCGAAGCACAAAATCAGGAGACAAGCCGGAGTCAGGAGAACAAGCCGAGGTCAGGTACACAGATAAGCAAAACACAATGACTGAACAGGAAACACGAGGTAGCCAGGAATATCACAGGCGCAGCAGTCAGCTTTCAGGGAGTTTAAATGGGATTCCTGGATACCGCCCCTGCAGCTGATTGGAGCGGCCTCCGGGTCCTCCCATTGGCTGGTGCACTCGCCCCCTGTCAGGAGTGGCTGGGCTTCTGTCACTCACAGAGCTGTCAGCAGCAAGTGTATCAGGGAGGGAGCGCACATCAGCTGTTGCAGCCTGTCTGCAGTCTGAGCACAGCTTAGCCCTGACACTAACTGAGTATATTTTAAGGTGAGCTTTCGAGAGTACTAGCGCCCTTCTTCAGATACGGCGTTATACAAGACACTGAAAACTCACAGATTTTTTACTGTATATACAAAAGACATGGATCTTCAAAGGATCTTGCAATATAAGTAGAGAAGTATCTGGAAACTTGTGAGGCGTGACAGAGGGATCATTAGTTCTTGCTGTTATCTCTTTGCTACCAGGTGGGGATTTGTGATCCCCACAGTTCATACATAGTGTAACATGAAACTGGCTTGAATATTGCGGCCAAATTGCAGAGTTTGACATTTTTGCATTAACATATTCCCATTCCTTTCTCTCCCTCTGTGTCTTAAAATGTCCCATTAAAACCACAATCCTCAAATCTTCAATAGAGTGGTCTCCAGAGAAATGTGCGGCCACTGGGAGATCTGTTCTGCTGTTATTAATGGTTAATCTGTGTGAGTTCATGCGCTGACTGAGTTTCTGCCTTGCTTCCCCACATAGAGGCCTGTGGTGGGACAATCAGATACACCACATTGGAGGATCTGCAGGAAAATGACCCCCATGTTCTGTGCATCTGTTGTGACTGTGAGACAGGTACACTGTCAGCGGTGTGAATGTGCCTGAGGCGCCATTTTCAGTTGGGACCTTCAGGGCACTCCGGACCATAGTACGCCGCAGGTTTGGTGATTGCCAAAAGGAAAGGAGAGGGGGGACTGGAAATATGTATTTAATTTCATCCTCAGATCCAGGAGGTGCTTGTCCAGATCTGCCTTGTCAGAGCAAATACGATTGTATCGTATAGCCTGGCTGTAAATTATAGATTGTCTTGCGTGCTTGTGGTGGAAGCTGTCGTTTCTCAGGCAGGCCATTCTGTCTGTGGGTTTGTGGTATAATGATGTGAGTAGCCGGTGGTCTTTAATTTATATTGTGGTATCCAGAAAGTGGATTTTGCTCTCTTAATAGCTAAATTTAAAGGGGTTTTGCCAAGAAGTGAGTTCCTTACCTAACAGGCTGATACTCCCCTCTTGAGGCTTGAAAAAGGGGCGTTGTGTTTCTGTGTTTAAAAAAAAGTACCTCCTCTGTGATGTCATCACTCCACCTCCCATGCATGTTCCTGATACTCAGTCTCTGTAGTTGAGCAAACATTGTTTTGCTAATCCACAGAGGAGAACTTTATTGTGCACAAGCTATATGCATTTTATTTCTCCCTCTTATTTGCTCAGGAGAGAAGATAAGCTCAGCAGGCAGCCTTCTTTCATTCCTTCAAGAATGCTGCAGGGGGAGAGGGAGGGGACTGAGCAGAGAGCAGGGAGTGTCTGCATGTTTCCTTAGATAATTACATTACAACCAGTGGATTCTCTATACAAAAGACACAGAATCTTTCTCCCCAGTCCCTTCAAAGCTCGTTCATGTTCCCTGCCATCATATAATAAGTGCAAACAACGCAAGCCCAGCCAGAACAGCTCCTGTCCGCTCCTGGTCATGTCTAATGTAAACTGTCAGAAAACCTCATCAACATTAGATCGTGCAAAAAACCCTTTAAGGTTGATGGTGGGGGTGAAAGTCATTGATGTCATTATAGAATTGTAGTAGGGACTCCTCACCTGCAGTCCAGATGACAAACATATCATCAATATATTGAAGGTACATCATAGGTTTGGTGTGCATGTTGATAAATATGCTCCTGATTTCTTCACTCTTCTATTTCTTTCTATGGCGCATAATGGAGGAATGAACACAGACAATTGAAATCCAAGCAGAGGACCAGATATTGTATGGCCTACATTTTAAGAACCAGCAAGGAAGCCACATAAGTCTGAGAGCCCAGTGCGGACAATAAGAGCCTGCAGCATGGAAGTGGTCACTAATGAATTAAAGAGCAAATGTGGATTTTGTTGTGATTGTGGCAAATATAAAAAAAACTTGTTTGTGTGGTGTGAGGTCTATAAAGTGACTATTGGAGCAAATAAGATACAGAGATATTTGTGGATGTAATAATAGGTGCAACTTTAACTTCATAGAACATCATATCACTTTCAACTGAAAATAAAAGCCTAAAATAAACAGGTTTTATTTATTTAAACAAAGTCCAAAAATGAAACAGCTTTCTTCAGTAGGGTGCAAAATAACATAAGGATAACCTTTCTTCAGGCATAAACAGGGTTAACAGAATAAACAGGTGGCTCTCACCAAAACAGTCTTTTAAGGTAGCAGCAGAGTTCACTAGCGCATCTGACATGGTAATCTGGACACAGCACAGAAAAACCTCCAGGTTAACTTTCAGACTTGGAACCACACCCCAATTCTTGAACTTCCTGGCTTAAATAGGCCAGGGAAAACCTGGACTGGATATGTGGGAGCAGTCATCCCACCCAACTCTGAGACTGCTCCAGTAAAAAGAAGACCAGGAATAAAACTATTTAAAAGCAGCCATGCTTACCTTTAAACATGTCAGCAACGTAAGACAGTTGACAGTACTGACTAACTATACTAACTATATGCGGCTTACTTCACCGAGGCATCGGTGACACGTATCGGCTACTGACCACCATAACCTGTGCTTTGTCACATAGCCCGTCCCCTCCTTCTACCTTAACGCTGGGACCTTGAACCAGCAAACAGTGCACCCTTGACAGCGCATCTGCATTTTCATGCAGTTTGCCAGGACTATGTTCTTCATTAAAGTTAAAATCTTGTTATACCAGAAACCAGCATGTGATCCTGGCATTATTCCCTTTTTTGGTCTCATCCACCTCAGGGGGGCATGGTCAGACACCAATTTGAACGTTCTGCCAGAGAATCCAATGCCCATGTACTAGCCAGACATTCTTTCTCTACCATTGAGTAGGTTCTCTTGACTGGGGAAAGCTGACACCTTAAGTACATTATGAGGTGCTTCTCTCCATCTACATCCTGAGACATTATTGCACCCAGGCCTACTTCAGATACATCGGTCTGAACCACAAACACCTTCGTAAAATCTGGTGCTACCAGGAAAGGCTGCCTACATAGGGCAAGCTTGAGTTCATTAAATACCTGTTCCACCTCTAGAGAACACTTGACAATGACCGATTGTGTCCTTTTTGTGAGCTCTGTTAATGAGGCAGCTATTGTGGCAAAGTTAGGGACAAAGCACTGGTAGTACCCCCCCTATATCTAAGAATACTCTCACCTGTTTTTTTGCTAGTGGTCTGGGCCAGTTTTGTATCACTTGCACTTCATTGCATTGGGGTTTGATTAATCCCCTTCCCACTATATAGCCTAGGTATCACGCCTCTTCCATACCAATGGCACATGTTGTGTGATTAATCGTAAAGCCAGGTTTTCAGAGATCATTTATCACTGCCTGGATTTTCTCCAAGTGACTATCCCAGTCACGTCTAAATATAACAAGCAGACTGCAGCAAACTTGGTGTGGGGAATCAATATTTGATCCACAGCCCTTTGGAAAGAAATCAGGGCTCCCTGTAGTTCAAACAGCATCCTCACATACTGATAACAGTCCTCAGAAGTGGAAAAAGCCATTTTCTCTTTGGCCTCCTTTGACACGGGAATTTGCCAATAGCCTTTTGTAAGGTCTAAAGTACTGATATTTTGGGCAGGTCCCAACCTTTCAACAAGTTCATCCACCCTTGGTATAGGCTAAGCATCAAAGTTGGAGATTCCATTGAGCTTCCTGGAAACATTACAAATGCACCACTCTCCATTTGGTTTTGGCACTAAGACTATTGGGCTTGACCACCCGCTCTTGGATTCCTCAATTACACATAACTGTAGCATTCTCTTCACTTCCTGACTACTTGTCTGCGAGCCTCAGGAATTCTATAGGGCTCTTAACTAACCTTGCTTTGTAATTATATCATGTTCAATAACCCTGGTTACACCCGGAAAATCAGTGAATATGTCCTTATTTTGTTGTAACATCTCCCGACACTGCTTCTTTTGTGACCACGACACTGTTTCTGCAATGTTTACATCTTGAACACTGACCTCTGGCTGGGCAAGCATACAAGGTGCTTCAAGTGAGGCCCTATCTTCCAGAGTTCAATAAGGTTCACATGATACATCTGTATCAGCTTTCTTTTATCTGGCTGGTATACCGTGTAATTGAAATCCCCCTACTTTTTCTATAACTTCAAATGGTCCCTGCCACTTGACCAGGAACTTACTCTCCACTGTTGGGATGAACACCAGTACCCAACCCCCTGGTTTGAACTCTCTGACTTTGGAATGTCTATTATACACCCTACTCTGAGCTTCTTGAGCTCTGAGGAGATGCTCCTTTACAATGGGTATGACATTCACTATTCTTTCTTGCATCTGTGCCACGTGCTCCAATGACACTCCGTCTCGGGGGTGTTGACCATCTCGTAGTTCAAAGGGTAAAAACCCTGTGGATGCATGAGGAACCTATGTAATCGAAAACAGTAAATATGGTATCAGACAGTCCCAATCCCAACCATCCTTCTCTACCACCCTTCTTAACATGGTTTTCAGGGTTTTGTTGAACCTTTCTACCAATACATCTGTCTGTGGATGGTAGCCCGAGATCAGCAATTGTTTAATTTTGATAAATTTACATAATTCCAAGTTTGTGGATATTTACTTGAATGGTATTTCTATAAACGGAACAGTTAGTTGGCATATTGGACAGGACTGGCATAAAGTAGATATCTCACCATAACAACCTATCCAATAGAACTTCTGTAGGATACGCTTTAGGGTCTTAACTACTGCAAGGTGACCTCCCAACAAATGTGAGTGAGCCATGTCTATCAACATTTGTCTACATGGATCTGGCACCAGCAGAGCAGATTATTGTTCACACAAAAATCAGGAATCGGTTATCTGCCCCTGCCTTTTATAAGAATTATTAATGATCACTTAATAACCTGGGGCTATGGCCTTACCCCACAAGTCCTAAAACAAAGTACAGTCTCTTTCGACTATTATGTGGTACATCAACTACTTGACGACACCCATGGCATGGAACACGGTATTCTGGTTTGCAGACATAACAACCTGGGAGACAAGGTAGTCTTTATTGTCCCTATGGATATACTTCACTGCCACCCGCCTTCCAGAGACAAGCTCATGTGGAAGTGTGGTCCTTAACAGGGTCAAAAAACTCCCTTAGTTCAAAAAGCCCAGTCACTGCAACCCCATTGACGATTGCCTTGCAGACCTGAGCACCCTCGCCAAGGTGAGGAATGGCACTACACGCAGGCTAAGTGAACGAACAGCGACAACCACTGTTGCACTCCATGGGCTCTGTGGACATGGGGCTGTATGCGGTTATATGACCCGGGCCATGACACCTCCAGCAGATCATGGGACTAGGTGATCTTACTGGAACAGGCCGTGGACACTCCAGGTCTCGTTTACACCACTCTCCAGTGGTATTAGACCCTTTCTTGGATTGGTCTGGGCCACCCCAAGAGTGCATTAAAGGTGCTCTTTCACCCCAAGAGTGCATTAAAGGTCTGTCAAAGGAGTCTTCCAGTGCTTGGTATCTTTCCACCAGGCTCACCAGGTCGTCGGTCGGCACTCTGGTGGGGTCTCCCTGAATGACCCAGAATTGTATGGACCTTGGCAGTGTTTCGATTAACCGGTCCATGACTACTCTTTCCACCATTTGTGCAGGGGTGCAGGTAACAGGCTGCATCCATTTTTGTATTCAAACACCTGTGACCTTGATGGCTTGTCTTTATTATAGGCCTAGTCTTGCACTCGTCAAACTCGGACAGCCAGTTTCACCCCCAGGCGGGCGAGGATCTCAGCATTGTGTTTGCTTAACTCAAAATAGGCCTTTTGAGGTTCCTCAGTCATATAAGGCGCCAGTAGTTCCACCCATTACTCATATGCAGGGGCGTAACTTTGGTTCAAGAAGAGGGGGGACCAATTTTCCCTCTAATCCCCTATCTTCCTATCCCTCCTCCCCCTTCACTCGCCTTCCCTTTCACCTCCCCTCCCTTCCCTTCTCTCCCCTCCACTCCCTGCAGTGAAGTGGCCACCTCTAACCCAGCTAGGAGGTCTGAGGGAGCACTGTGAGCTACCCCAGCAGGTCCTGATGGAGTCCTTATGGCAAACACTTTTGGTGCAATCCATAAGGTTATGAGTGGCTCTCTAATTACTGAAGTTTAGAGCCGGACTGGGACTAAAAAGCAGCCCTGGCAATGAAACCGAACTAGCCCACCTATAATAATTCCCCCTCTAGATGGAAATAAAAATGTTGTGCAATGCAGCAAACTTCGCTTAACTCACTGCACCCCGCAAATTAATTATATTACACATGGGAGCCACAGAAATTACATTACTAACTGCACATTAGAAATGAATTGCATATTGTACTCAAGAAATTATATAATTCACTGTACCCCAAAATGTATATTATATTACACACTGAACCCTAGAAATTTATTACATTACTCACTGTACTCCAGATATTACATTACACCATACCCCAGAGATTACATTACACTGTACCCCAGATATTACATTACACACCATACCCCATAGATTACATTACACACTGTACCCCAGAGATTACATTAAACACCATACCCCAGAGATTACATTACACTGTACCCCAGAGATTACATTACACACTACACCCCAGATTACATTACACTGTACCCCAGACATTAATCACTATACCCCAGAGATTACATTACACACTTACCCTAGAGATTACATTCCGTTCCCCAGAGATTACATTACACACCGTACATGAGAGATTACACTACACACTGTATCCCAGAGAGTACATTACATTACTCACTGTACCCTAGAGATTACTACGTTACCCACTGTACCCTATAGATTACTACGTTACCCACTTTTCCCCTAGAGATTAGTTTACACACCGTACCTCAGATATTACTGCATTATTCACCAAACCCCATAGATTACATTACACACTGTACCCCAGAGACTAACTACATTAGACAAGGTACACCAGAAATTGTGTGTATATATACATATATTGAACACAGACACACTACACACTTAAGGTGCGTTCATATGATGGTTTTTCGGCTCTGACAGTGTCATTTGCTTGTTGCAAATGCAGAACTCCGACGAGCAAACAACCCAGACTGCCCAAGGCAGATTTCTGCCTCCTATCCATTAGTGCTGTTAGTGCATAAAACACCTCGAAGAATTCTGTGTAGGTGCTGAAAGTACGTGTTGAAAATACTCAAGTAAAATCAGTGTCATCTAAACAATGACACTGATTTTACATTGTGTATAATGTAAATCAGTTTCCTGCTGGATTGGACTCCAGTTCTGAGGCAGATACAGCAGTGAATCCGCCCCAGAATCAGCATTCATATCTTTTAAGCATGAACGTACGTTAGGGTATGTTCACACGTCATAGAGCTGGATGTACTGTGCGCTCTGCTATATACTGGGGATTTTAGAAGTATGCGCTGGCCAGTCCATACTTCTAAAATGCTGCGGGCCGGCCCCATTCACTTTAATTTTCCCCGGCGCATAAGTGCAGGGAAGACGTGACATGGCTAGACACATGGCTGTACAGTATATACACATCTCACATATACAGTACATACCCTACTCACATGCACACACAACGCCTAGCACCCTTGTCCCCTCCTTACCTGTCTCCTGTAGTCTGGTGCAGTTGGCATTCGGCAGGAGCTTCCCTTCTTTGATGAGGGCTGAGCATATGGGAAGTGCTATACAACTCGAGGGAAAGATACAGCCCCAGATACATTTTTCTGGACTGTGAGCAGTGTCTTCATTGGTGAAGCAGCCCCTGCTGACTCTTGCTCTACCAGCACTGCTATGACTCTGCACTGACACTTGAGGCTACTACCTACTCTGCCTTCTATATTTTTGTGCATCTTGCGGGGACAAAGGATTAACTTCTTTGAGTCCCACTAGGGCGCTTCACCACTAGGGGGCGCGATCATTAATACAGCCTAATGCATTGCATAGACAATGCATTAGGGTGTACCAAGACGGCGGTTTTCCCACTTCCTGCCTGGGGTTGGAAGTGGGAAAATTCAAAACATGGCAGCGATGGAAGCCTTCACAAGGCTTCCCGCTGCCATGTTGGCTGATCGGGACTCAGCAATTTCGCTGCTGATGTCGCGACCAGAGTGAAGAACGGTGCTGCGCACCATTTTTCATTCATTAAAAAGGGGTCAAACAGCGGGGGCTGTAACCGGCGGTTGTTAGCTGCATTTAGCCACTAACACCCGGCGGCTGTGTAGCGGGATTGCACTGCGATCCCGCTTAAAAGCCGCTTACCGGCGCTATGACATACTCATACGTCATAGGTTGGTAAGGGGTTAATATTGAGTCTAGTTTCCATGGTAATATCCACTTTTTCCCAGTAAACAATGGATACAAAATGAAAATCCGCACAAAAGTGAAATTTTATAATTTCACCTCCACTTTGCTTTAATTACTGTGAAAAATTTAAAGGGTTAAGAAACTACCTAAATGCTGTTTTAAACACTTTAAGGGGTGCAGTTTCTTAGATAGAGTCCTTTATGAAGGTGTCTAGCATACAGACTCCTCAAAGCCCTGTCAGAACTGGACTGGTCCCTAAAAAAAAAAATCTGTGTGCAAATTTTCTTGAAACTGTGAAAAATGACTACATTTATAAGCCCCCGAATGTGATAAAAAATAAAAAGACATATAAAAGGCAAGCGTACAGTAGACATATGTTGGATGCTAGTTATAAACTTTTTTGCGTGGTGTAACTGTCTTACTTTTTGAACATTGAAAACTGCAATTTTTTCTAAAAGACTTTTTGATATTTTTCACAAATCAACAATGATTGTAGGGACCAAAATTTATTACAAACTAAAAGCACAATGTGTCATGAAAAAACATTGTCTTAATAACATGGATAGGTATAAGTATTCAAAAGTTATTCCCACATAAAGTGACACGTCAGAATTCAAAAATGGGGCTCTGTCTGGGAGTTCAAAACTGGCTGTGACAGTAGGACTGTGAACCCAAGGGCTATGCCCCCCAGTTTTGTCCCTGCCTACTTGCTCAGCCGGTCCTAGATGACCAGTGGCAACTTGGCGACAGTCCCTACACTGTAAAGTGCGCACAGAAGACGGACAAGATGTACAAACAGAAAAGAATAGTCAGGCAGACCCGGTTAAAGGCCAGAGTGGGCAAAGAAGTACCAAAATATGAGGCGAGAAAAAAGTAAGAAGGCAAGCAAAAGATCAAGGATCTAAGTAGACAATAATAATATGTGCACACCAGTTCAAGAAAGTCTATCACTGGCAAGGGTGATCATAAAGGAGGTGTAATAAACAGGAAGCCAGGTACCTGATCCAGAATGTGATCGGATCAGCTCCCTGGCATCCTGGACAGAGACTTGAGGTGGAGACGTCTGTCAATCATCAGATCATAGTTAACTCATTGAGTCCAGGACAGAAACGGCAGACAGGTGTGTCAAGAAACAGAGAGTCTAGGGCTGTGTTCGGGCTGTGATGCAAACAGAGCTTAAGGCCGTGTTCACGGCTTATTCCCGACGGATTTGTGCGCCGTATTGTGCGCACAAATCCGCCGTGAATAAGGGGCGGGGGGGGGGGGGGGCCGGGGGCGGGCGGGGGGCCGCCCCGGCCCCATAGACAATGCTTTTTTTTAGGCGCGTCCCCGCCGTAAATAAAGTGCATGTCACTTTCTCCCCCCGCGGGGGATTTGCCGAGCGGGGAGGGGGACCCCGGGAAACCAATGTTCCCCTTTAAGCATGGGGTTACCGTTAAAGACTCCCACGGATTGGGGCCGTATTTAACGCAAATCCCGGGCGGGAAATAGGGGGGCCAATCCGTCGGCAAATAAGCCGTGTGAACGGGGCCTAACAGTGCATTCTCTGCTGTATGCTGCGGAGAGAGGATGTTGCAGAGGCCAGGTGTAGATGTAACAAAGGGGTTAAGAACAAGTACAATGCATATTGGTGCAAGTAATCCAATATCCCGTCAGGCAAGATGGTGAAACTGGAGTTCCCTTTAAATAGCATGCCAGGGAAAATATCAAAAAGTGGTGCCAGTTGCAAAGGCAGCCTTACATGGATGGGAGAGAGGATAAACAGAGACACAGCCAGGGCTCACAGAACTGGTGAGGTGAATAACATGTACTTTATACATCATCATGGAGGTTGGTTATTTTCTTAGTCATATGTCTTAGCTTTGTTCAGCAAACACCCTCACCTTCCTTCTTCCACCATCACATAGCTTACTAGAGCTTGTATCTAAAAGGTCTTCTAAAAGAAAAACTATTTACTTCTGGAGAAATGTAAAATATTTTTTAGTACAACAAAATCTGAAATTGAGAATGTTGGAATTTCTAAGGTATTTTTGTATTTATAGCTCAATTTTATTTCTTTTTAAGGACAAATGAGGTTTCCTTCCAAATATGGCGAAGTGTATGATTCACTGTTTTGCTCACCCTGCAGCTCTTTCACTTGATTACAACACTTGAGCTCAGGGTAGGTAGATATATTCTATTGTTCAACTCCCTCGTGTCCCTTCTTTAACCTCTTGCCCTTTTCTTCTTTAGCTGCTCTTATTTCTGTTATTTTTGAGCTTGTATTATTTTTGGATCCTACTCTAGCGGGATCTCAGTGACAATTACTTAACATTAAAAACATGGTTAGGTTCATTTTCACAAATACATGTGAATATTTAACATTTCTAACCAGATGCTAAGTCATGCTTACTATCTGGGATGGTTCACAGTCTCTGATCTTCCAGCTACCTGTAGTTGACCTTAGTTCACCGAAGAAAACCTCATCTTTCGAAATTACTTCTCTACAACAAAGTCTTCACTTACTAAGTCATTCATTCACCAGTAACCTTCCACCTTCATATAAAGACACTTTCAGCGGCTACTAACATGTCAGGGAACAAGCATCACCACTGGAAGTCAGTATTGTTTGCCAGCATTTGTAGACAATCCTGTTCAGAGAAGGACAATTTCTACCATTTAAGCTTTAAAAAAAAAAAAAAAATTCTTAGAGGACAATATTGATCTCTGGAATTGGACAATTTTGATAAAATTTCAATTGCACATGAAGATTGCCAGATCGGTTGTTTGAACTCAATGCTTTTGTAGGCTTCAAACTCTACTACATCCACCATTAGAAGTTGGTCTCATTTCTGAAGTGCTGTCAGCAGAGGTTAGTCTTCTTTGATAGTCTTTTAATCCTCTGATTTAGTCTCAATTATATTAGAGGTCAATCTGGAAACAAGAAACAAGATTTTCAACACTTTGGAGGAAACTTGAGAACAATCATTTAGACTGAAAACTGAAGAAAAAAAAAAGCAACTTCTGACCTCCAGAGTTTGTTTCTTCAATCATGGTAGTCCTGGATGCTCTGGAAAAGGACAACCTGTATTCTCCTTTTCAGGCTATCATTTTGTCTATTCTATGTACTCCACTTTTTTTCACTGTCACACATAACCTCATGCAAGTTTTTACAGCTGCAGTGCCACCTTATTATTGTCAATCTAACCTTACACTTGAAAACTATTTGCCAAAGGATTCATGCACCCGATACATGTCAATGCTATCAAACAATACAGAACCCTGCAAGGAAGGGGAGCGAATATATGACTTGAGTTTATTTACTTCTACCATTATAAGTGAGGTAAGTGGTACATGAATTACAAGTTTTATTTAATCCAGCATGGATATATGTGTCACACAGGGGCGTAAAGTCAGAAGTAGCAATTTTGCCCCTCACTCTTGACCCCCCCCATGCTGCATGAGAGAACAGCAACTCCTTAATGGGGGTGCACAATGACGTAATCTGAACATTGCACAATGGTGTCATCATGCTAAACAGTGCTGTTTGGCAGGAGAAAATAAGAAATAGTATTCTTATTTATTCTTATTATTTTTTGATCCTATGCAGCATAATTGAATTGTTGCTAGAAGAAATATAGTTGGGTGAAGGGCCAGGTAAAGCATTAACACTGAGGGCAAGAGCTTCAAGATACTAACTGATATTAAAGTAGACACGTAATATTGCCATAACAAATTGACTGCACTACTGGTATAATTCAGGTTTAATTTCAAGTTTTAAGCAACTTTGGGTCTTTTTCAGATAGACAGACAGACAGACAGATAGATAGATAGTTAGATACAAAATTCCTTCAGTTACACCTGTAAGTTTCTGTGAAGGACAGCTGGACAGTTTTAGTATCAAAGTAGATACACCTACCAGCTGGAAGGTCATAGCCGACAGTATTAAGGCTGTTCACACGGCTTAAAATGGGCCGTATTTCGGTCCGTAATTACGCGCCGAAGTGCGCCAATTACGGGCCGAAAACGGCCCATTCATTACGGTAATTTCACAGTTCTCATAGAGAACTATGGATTACGTCTCCTCTCCCCGCCCGGCGAAGCCACCGGGCGGGGAGATAATTGACATGTGAATTACTAGCAGCGTATACGCGCCGCTGGCAATTCAAGTCTATGGGCCGGCGAAGTGCCGGCCCCCTGCTCAGTCCCCCGCTTCAGCCCCGCCCCCGGTCACACGGTGTATTTGCAGGGCGTAATTACGCCCCGCAATTACGGCGTGTGACCATAGCCTTAGGACGAAGGGCATGATCATTGTCTTCTTCTCTTCTTCTGTATCTGTTAAGGTATGTGTATATCATAAGACTTCCTATGCCACTGCTCCACAGCTTTTTCTATTATTCTAGTACACCATCTGATGCATCAATATTAAACAGTATATTAATTTTCATATGCAAAGTCCTTTTATTCTTAGAAAGTGCTTCCTTATATAAATATACTGTACCTGCATTTCAGATTCTTATCAGGCTAAAACATCGCCTTCAATAACTGTAACAGTCTTACTTAATTAGCATTCTTTGTATATAATGAAAGTTCACGCTGTAGCTATAGTTGTTCAAGGCTCCTTTGTATTTGAACATATACAGTCTTTAACCCCTTACCGACACAGGTCGTATGGGTATGTCCTTGTGCCAGTAAGATGCTATGTAGTGGGATTACTTAGTAATCCCGCTACATAAAAGACTAGTGTCAGCTGCTAATTGCACCCACCGGTAGCAAGCAGTAAATGGAGCCGGATCTGTTCCCTGCTGTTTAATCCTTTAGACGCAATGGAGATTGTGGCATCTAAAAGAATGTTTCTTAATGCAATTGGCATCCCCAGAGATGAGACTGCGGGGTGTGGTACATTAACGTGGTGGCTGGAAGCCTTATGAAGGATGCGAGGCGGGAAGTGTTAAAGCCAACATCTTTGAACACCCTTCTGCAAACACACCTTTAGTGGTCAAGTACCCTATGGGAACTGAAATTGAAAGCAATAAAAAAACATTTTTAAGTATAAAAATGTTCAAATCACTGCATCTTGCCATTTTACAAATAAAAAAAAATAATTTAAAAGTTCCACATAATTGGTATCGATGTATCCATAAAAGTCCGATCTATTAAAATATTACAGTATTTATCCCAAACCCTGAACATCGTAGACAAAAATTCCAAACATCAACGTTAATTTTTTGGGGGGTTATTTCATGTCCCCTAAATATTGAAATAAAATTAAAATTCGCAAAACAGAACATTTCAGTCTGCAGAACATGCACCCTGACTCAGGTTAATAGGTGAAGTACAAAAAAGTTATTGGTCGCAGAATATAGTGCTGCAGTACAAATTTAAAAAATAGAGAATGTTTTGATTATTTTTACGGTACCATAACGCAAACTTAATATTTTTGGTATTGCCGGAATTGTATCAACCTGCAGAATACAGAGAAAAATCATTTATACCAAGGAGTAAACCCAATAAAAACAAAACCCCTGCAAACACAAGTACAAGTACATTTTTTTCACATTTCACCTGACTTAGAATTTTTTTCGGTTTAGCAGTATATTCTACAGTATGATCAATGAAATCATTAGAAAGTAGATCTTGCCTCACAAGTAAAAACCCTTATGTGTCTATGTAGATGGAAAATTAAATAATAATAATAATAATAAGTTATTGATCTTGAGAGACAGGGAGAAAAAAAGAAGAACATTTTTATAACCTGCTGTCAGAAGGGGTTAAACTGGTTTTCAGTCTCTATATCCCTATGCTACTTTTGTCTTTTTTGATACAAAAGTATTTATCTTCATGCAGGCTCTAAAATACAATAAAATAAAACATTTTATGTAAGAAGGAAAAAAAACTTTATGTAAGAAGGAAAACAATTGAAAAAGTCCCAGCTCATCAGTCCAAATCAGCACTTGGGGAGATAATAAGGTGCACAGAGTAAGCTGGGCCGAGTTAGAGGAATAACCATGAGGAAAAAACAAGGTCCAAAAGGACATATTCCAGCACTCTAAAATGTATATACGGTACATATGGTGCCCATCACATAAAAACAAAAACGCAGATTTGCTTTCATGTTTGAGACAAAAATAATTCAGCCCATTAGTTAAGTTCAAACAAAAGATATATATAGTCTAAGACTATTGCTGCTCCCATTAATGAGGTGGAGTCAACTAATTTAACTGCAAAAAAGAATAAAAATATAAACAAAAAAGCCATTGGGAATACAAAGACATTTAATCCTTCAAGCCCCAGGCCTGAAAAGTAGTTAAAGGAGTTGTCTCATTACGAGCTTTCAGCCTGTCAGTGAGTCTGGTAAGTTGAACTGAGGGGCGTGCTTCTTGGTCTGTCTCTTCTGCTCCCTCTTCCCCCCTCCCATCAGCACACATGCAGCTATGTAACTTCTATACAGGGAGGGGGAGGGGGGTTGCTGCCAGAGTTCACCCTGTGTGTGCCTGCCTAGGTCTGTTGCAGGAGAGGGCTGATCTATGAGTGTAGAGAGGTCTGTGAAGCTGCTGTGTAAGCTAATAGAGGGGATGCATGTGTTCCTATATCCCCTGTTAGCTTACAAGTCTCACATCTCCAGCAAACAACAAGGGAAGTGTTACTATACTCAGGATGTCTCACTTAATACAGGAGAGCATAAAGTATTCACATGCTGATCTGTATAGTATTAGTATAGTCACAGTTCCAAAGACACATCATGATTATAGTAACACACAGGGTCACTGCTGTCACATCTATCTGTGTAGAGAGCAGGAGGAAGCAGGGACACACAGGGTTAATCCAGGCAGCAGGGACACAGATGCCAGAGTCCTCCCTCCCCCCTCCCTCCTCTACAGAAGCATTCTGTGTGGGAGGGGCTCTCTGCTCCGACCTGTCTTCAAAGACTGAGGAGTCATAAAGACCTGACAGCCAGTAAGATAAGGATCAACAGGTCGGCTGCTATAGAGATTTGAGGAGCTGATGCACTCCTGCTAACAGGGCTAACTCAAAATCAGTAGGACATTTGTAATGAACATATATTGCAAAGCTGCTTGTTTTTTAAAGATCTTTTAATTAAAACCCAATCATTGTAGCGAGACAACCCCTTTAATGACCAGCAACGGTTTGTATTTTTTGCGTCTTTGCATTTCTACAGTCGTAACTTTTTTTTTTATGTGACAAGGTTGTATGAGGAGTTGTGTTTTGTTGGAGGAGTTGTGTTGTGGGGGCATAGTTTCCGATTACAAATAAATTACTGCAGACTTCTTGCCGACATATTCATATTCCGCCCGAAAACTAGGCGGAAGAATGAACATGTTCAATGTTTTTTGGGAAATAAATCGTGGAGTGGGGACCGCTGCACGGATTTTCCAAAGAGGTCCGTGCTAAAGTTTGACAGCCGGTTTACAGACGGCTTTCAAAACCGAAAACCGTCTGTAAAACCGTCTGAAAAACCGGCCATAGGGAAAAGCCCTTACAGTCATGTAGATACCTAATATGTGTAGGTTTTTTTGTGTTTAATATATGCACAATAACTTTTTTATTACAGATTTATTTTTATTTTATTATTTATTTTTTTCTACATTTTATTTTTTTTTTACTTTGATTTAATCCCATTAAGGGATAACTATTCAACCCTTTTTTACACTTAGTATTGTATTAGCATACATGAATATGCTAATACATTACCTTATCTGACATACTGACACAGACAGCAGTCCCAATCACCGATGGAGCAGGGGAATGTACTTTGATTATGCTGCAGTCACGGACGTGGCAATCAAAGGGTTGAGCGCCGAGGATCAGAGGTTCCCTCCACTTTTTGGTGCTTGCAGAGATCGCTCTAGAACAGGGCTGTTAAGTACTGGTCTGTTCCTTGCGAAGCTGGGGCACTAGGAGCCGCAAAATTCCTTTATCTGCAGCAACATCTCTGGACGTTGCTGCAGATTAACAACCTGTAACACCCAAAGTCTAAAGTCTGTGTGTGGTCTTTAAGGAGTTAATTAATATATGTACATAAGATCCATTTTGTAATTGAGACCTTTATAGTGTGTACCCAAACATAATATCCAAAAAGCATCTGTGAATAGCGGGAACCTATTCCAATCACTGCCTCGTAAAGGTCTGTGAACTCATTCAATGCCCACAACTTTCAAAGCCATAATATTTCCACTCGGGATGAGCGATTATAATCGACAAAGTTGAAATCGATACGGTTTTTAGGCTGATCGGAAATTTCTGATCACGCGATATTTTAGGTGACAATCTTACAGATAATCCATTACTATTGTGCCATTTTCTGCGCTTCCCGCCACTTTGGCGGCAAGCAAATCAGCTTAGAGAATAGAGCAGGGTGAGCTGGGTGTACGACATCATGACTGTGATGTGTATGGTTGTCATTTGGTGGGAAAAAAACATGACCTCATTTTTCATGACCAGCGTTTTCCCATTCAGACAAAGTCTTT
>JAODAL010041587.1:0-35720 GCA_025379985.1 Phyllomedusa bahiana | reverse complement strand
TCGTTCTTTACAGATTTCCACTGACACGGGACCAGTCTGACCTTGGAAAATACTTCAGCCCAACGCTTGACCCCATTTCTTTAAAAAAAGGGTCAACAAGGGGATGTTGTGGGGGGGGTTTGAATGCCACTAAAAGAAATAAAGGAAATAGAAATAAATCCCCGCCTGCGGGGCCACCCTACTTCTAAAACGCAGGTGCCTTCAGCGCGTATAGGAACTGCCACAAGATGTCTTTTGAACATACCCAATATTACTTCTTTAACAAATAAAAAAAGTCAGACAAAAAAGGAACTTCTACTTAGACTAGAAGACATTTCAGCATACGATCTTCTTTATTATACATAGGGAAAAATAAAGAAGACAAAAAAGTGAGAATCCAAAAGTAAAATTAAAAAGGGCACTCCCCTTTTTGATACACTCCCTTTCTAAAAATTTACAAAGCCTATTACAGCTCTGCGCCCTGTCCCGAGCCTTAAGACACCACAAAAACCCCCTTACCGCATCGAACGACTATACACCCGGGGTGCATTAAGGGCTTGTAGCGCATGCAATCCCGCTACATGCAGGGGTGCCGGGCTGCTCATTACTTTGATGCCCAATGAACACGGTCACAAAAAAAAAATAAAAATTTTTAATCACCCCCTCTTTGCCATTTTACAAATAAAAAAATAAAAAAAGTTACACAAAATTTGGTATCGCTGCTCCATAAAAGTCCTTTTTAAAATATAACACATTATCCCAAGCGAACACCTTAAAGAAAAAATTATGCTTTTTTGATATTTCACATCCCCTAAAAACTAAAATTTAAAAAATTATCAAAAAGTCCATGTATTCCAAATTTGGCCCAAAATAAAAAGTACACTTCACCTGCAAAAAATGCACCCACCAATTCATAGTAAAAATCCAAAATTTATCACGCAGAATTGGCCCGGGCAAAAAAAAAAAAAATAGAATTTTGGATTTTTTTTTTCGGGAAACCAAAACATAAACAAAAAACCATTTGTCTGTACCAAAATTTTTTAAGCTGTAGAAAACAAAACCATCATTTTTAAAGAATTCGAACCTGTGAAAAAAAAAACTTCCTTTAACATGTTTTAAGTACTTTTTTTTACATTTTTGGGCCCAAATAAAAAAATTTTTTTGCTGTTTTTTATAATTTTAGGAAAAGCAAATACACCCCATAAGTACATCTTGACCCACAAAAAAAAAGCCCTCTTATGTCTATATAGATGAAAAATAACAAAGTTATGGCTATGGGCAGGCAGGAAGGAAAATACGAACATGACAATAAAAAACAAAACAATAAGGCCTAGCTTCCTCCAGTAGACCTTCGCCAAACAACAGTGGCGTTACGGGCTTTTTTAAAAAGAGTTTTAAAAACCCCAAAAAATTTTTTTCCCTATAAAAAAAACCCATACAAATAGTTGTAAGACAATTTGCAAAGGAAATATACCTTTTAAACCCAAGGGCCCATACAAAATTTTAAAAGAAAATGCATACAAGGAGCAAAAAATCCCCCATTTGTTACTGCCCCAATTAGTATGCCAAGACCAATAAAAACCCAAAAGCCCTGCTATGCAAAAAAACAAGTAAAACCAAAAAACACATATGACCCAAAACACCATAATATAGTGACGGGAATAAAAATCCCCCCAACTGTTCCTTCATAAAAACCCATTATACGGGACCAATACTACCACTGAAACGGGGGCTTTTAACCATGTACACGGGCCCTCTGAAACAAATATAATTAATTACAGTGAAATTTAACATTAGGGATTTTTACAGGTGAAAACCCCCTCGACTGAATTGTTTTTTTTTTTTTCCCTTTTCTTCTCCATTCAGCCCCATTTCACATGATGACTTTTTCCCGGGCCCCACAAAAATCGTCCCTGCAGAATTCACCAAACAAACTTTCCCCCAGGCTCCTCATTTTTCCCCACACCTCCCTAGCTTTTTTCCCCACCCTTAAAAAACTCCCCATGGGGTTAAAAAGTGGAGGTGAGGGGGCAACCGGGTGATGGGTGGGTAATTTTTTGTATTTGTTTTTTGGCACCGGGTTGGGCGTAACATCACGGTGGGGGGGCCCCAAATTTTTCCCCCCGGGAAAAGAGGAACCCCCCCGAATTGTGCGAAAACTGTTCCTGTATCCTTGAGTATCATATTGCACACCTAAAACCCCCCTCCCCAAGAAATAAATCCAGGAAATAAATTCTCAAGCTGAAAAGGCCCAAAGTTTTCACCGTCATATTTTTTTCCCGTACCTTTTAAAATTTTTAAAATTACGGGTTTCCCCGTTGGACACGTAAATTTGGGTTTAATTTCCATTTTTTTCAAAAAAAGGGTCAATAAGAGATGGTGGCGGGGAGGGGTTTTTTTTTTTTGTTTTTTTGTCTTTTTTTTCCTTTTCCCTTTTTTTTCCCAAAACGGATAGTAATGGGGTGTCTGGCGGGACCTTGGAGTCACCAGGCTTTTTTTTCCCCCCAAAAAGGGCTGACATTTAAGCCCTTTCACTATTACCTACCCACACTCGGGGTCCCTGGGAACGCCGAGTAACCATCAGAAGGGGAAACTTTCAAATGTGATAATTTTCTTCGGGGGCAGCTGGGGGCTGGAAATTTTTAAAATGGAAGAGCCCAAAACCCCTTTGCATTTCCCCCATCCTGACAAAAATCAGCCTCCCAGCTGTCAGTTTTTACCATAGCGGTTTTTAAAAAAGGGGGAGACCACACATCTTTTTTCTAATCATTTAAAAAAACCAAAAAAGAAAAAAAAAAACCCAGGGGGTTTCCCCCCTTTTTTCCCATAACCCCCCCCAAAACCCCACAGTTTGGCAGCCTGATACTACGGGAAAGGGAATTCCACCCGATCCCGGGGCCCCCCATCCCATTTAAAAATACCACCATAGCCGCCCAGAAGCAGACAATCACATTAGCGAACCACTTCTGACATTTACCCACAAAATTCCATACTCCGGGTGAAAGGGGTTACTGGGGTAACAGTGACACGGGCAGCGGGGTGTCAAAAAACACGCTGGCTGAAACCCAAAAGGGCCCCCGTGTTAGTAATGAAGCGGGATCGTCAGATGCTTTATTATACACGGAAGAAAAATTTTAAAAAAATACAAAAAAAAACGCATGAAAAAATATTATTTAAATAAACCCTCCGAACTAAAACCCTTCATTTACCATTTTATTAGGAAATGATCCAATTGGGGAATCCCACGGGAGTCCAACAAATCTGATGATACAAAAGGGGGAAACCATAAAAAAAACAAAACAGAAACACTAAAGCAAAAAAGTAAATTTGGGTACCCCCTTTTTCCACCCTCCCCCCCCGAGCAAACCTTTAAAAAAAAATTTTCCCATTAAAAAGAAAAGCTAGGGATTCGCTGCAGGGTTTTAAAATGACCAAGCTTTTCCCGGAGGCTTTGGGTAGGTTATAAAGTGGGCCCAAAAAAAGGTGGTTTAAAATTCCCCCTGAGCATATAACAAGGGCATTTCCCACCATTTGGAAAGCTGGGTGCCTGCTGTGGGGAAAGGGGGCGTCAAAAGACAGAAAACATAAAGACATGCAAAAAAAACAAAGCAAAGACATGGCAACCCACAAATGCACACAAACCCCAACAAACACCCATATACCCAAAAACACTGGAAAGCATACACAAACCCCAAAAAAAACTCTTGGGACTCACATGGAAACCCCTGTACACACATGCACACATACACACCCATGTACACCCAGTGGCATAGCTACAGGGGTCACAGCAGTTGCAATTGCGACCGGGCCCCTGAGCCAGGGGGCCCCCGAGACCCCCATGTGCCACAGCTGCGATCTCTAGTTATCCTGTGCACAGGGCCTGTGGGGCTCAGCATGTGAGGGAGGAGGGGGCCGTGCCCTTTTACATCACTACAGCTGCACAGGGGGCCCCTTTTAACCCCCTTTTCCCATTTCTCCTGCAGACCTTTTGATTGTATTGGCCCCCCCCTGCCCCACCCCGGACCCCCCCGAGGCTAGCATGTTTGTTTTTAGGCGGGGTTTTTGTAATGTGAGGCTGGGGAGTTTATGTGAGGCTGGGGGGCATATGTGAGGCTGGGGGGGGTGAATGTGAGGCTGGGTTGCTTTTATTTGAGGGGGGGGGTTGAAAGGGGGGGAGGGTGGGGGTGAAGTGGGAGGCTGGGGTGCTGTATGGAGGGCTGATTTGCTGCATGTGAGGCTAAGGGGGGCCTGTATTTTGAAGCGGGGGGCTGTTTTGAAAGGGCCCTGGGGGGGCTGTAGGGGTAAAGGCTGGGGGTTTTATGGGGAGGCTGGGGGGATGTATGGGGGCCCGGGGGGGTGAAATGAGAGGCAGGGGTGATGTGAGGCGGGGTTTTTGTGGGGAAAGGTTTGGGGGGGAAAAGTAAGGCGGGGGGGTGTTTTTGTAAAGGCGGGGGGCTGTTTTGGAGGCGGGGGGTTTGTAATGTAAAGGCTCGGGGGGGCGGGGGTCTGAGGTTTGGGGCCTGTATGTGAGGCTGGGGAAGGGAAGTATATACTTTTAATATATAAATATATAAATATTATTGTGGGAAAGCTGTGTACATTGTAAATTGTGGTGAATAACACCATATATGTGTGTTAATAACATTAATTTTGGGGGTTAATAAAACTGAAATATATTTATGTTGTTTTGTATATTTTGTGTTTTGAAAGGGACCCACTCGGGGGTGGGATAACACGGGGACCGGCCCTCTAAAACCCGTTTTAAACACCCTTTTATTTCACCCTTTGGGCAAAAGACCGAAAAAAAAACCCAAAAATTTTTGGGGTTTAAACTTCAGCAAAAAAGCAAAAAAAAAAAACAGGTTCACAAAAATTCCCGGGTTTTGGGCACTTGCAGTCCTGTGTCCAGATAAGCCCCAGTTTTCCTTGTCCCCAAACTAAACCCCAGCGGGTAGTCTGTTCCGGGAAATTTCGGGCCAGGGGTCCACCAAACACTTTTTCCCCCGCTTCACATATATTATCCCACAAAATCTTCCTCAAACCCACCTACCTCCGGGCCCTTACATAAACCCAAAAAAATCCCCTGGACCTGGAAAATCGGGAAAGCAGTCCCCCCAAACCTTTCTTTTGGGACTGCTCCTGGAAAAAATAGACCCGATTTACTTGCTTTGCAAGTAAAACTAACACAAAAAACGTGTGTCACAACCAAACCGCGCTGAAAAACCCCCAGAATTTTTTTTTTTTCCCACCTCACCAATGTCAGGGCCCCTTTGGGTTTCAATCCTGGTCCCCCCAAAAACCCTTCTCCCCCTCTTAAAGAAATTTACCCCCTGTAAAAGTATTTTGGTTGACAGTAGGGGACCTACTAGATTTGGTCGAAACAGTCACTTCAGGCCGGGGTCTGGGAAACCTTTACCCAAATGCAGTGCACCCTTGACCAAGGCTTTTTGCATTCCCCTTACCTTCCGGGCCCCATGTTCCACCGAGAAGGCGAAATCCTGAAAGGGCCAAGAACCACCCCGGAAACCCCAAAAAAAAGGCGTTTTTTTCCCCTTTTTTTTCTCTCTTAGCCATCTAAAGGGGGGAAAGATCGACACAAACCTAAATCTGCGCCCCAGAAAAATAGTAACGTAAAATCCGGGGGCCCCCCTTAAGGGCAAAAGCACTCCTTTTCTCAATTAAAGAGTAATTCTTCTCTCCCTGGGGCCCAGTTTTCCTACCAAACACTTTTTGGGGTGCTCTTCCCCTTTTAAAACCGACCGAGCCCAATCACACCCCCAAACCCCGTATCCGACGCATTCCCCTGAATGAAAAACCCCCTTGGGGAAAAACCCCGGGGCCACTAACACAGGCTGCCTACAGAGGGCGACTTTAGCCCCCGGGAAGGCCCCTTCGGCCCCCGGGGGACCACTTAAAAATTGCAGCTGATTTGGCTCCTTTTGTCAATCGGTGAGGGGACCGCCGTCTCTGCGTTTTTGGGAAGAACCTTCTATAAAAACCCAAAAAATTCCCCGGGGGACCCCTAACATTTTCTTTTCGGGACAGGCCATTTTTGGATGGTTTTCCTACTTTTTTAAGTTGGGGTTTTGATCACCCTCGCCCCCCATGTACTCCGGGTAGCGGGCCCCCTCCAATTCCTATAGCCGGATTTATTTGGGGGTTGACTGTAAATCCTCCCTTTCCCTCAATGCCCCCGGGACACCCTAAACCCTTTTACCCAAATACTTTTTCCAGTCCTTCCCTAAAAAAAGGGAACTGTCATCCAAAATAGGCTGCCGAAATAACCTTGGGGGGCCGAAAAACCCCGGTCCAGGGCCCTCTGGAAATTTCGCGGGGCCCCCTTTTAAGCCAAAAGGCATCCGGACATACGGGAAAGGACCCCTAAAAGGGGTGGAGAATCCCGTCTTCCCCCTAGCCCTCCTTGACAACAGAATCGGGCCAAAATCCTTTTTTAAAAACCGGGTTTCGTATATACGGGAGCTGGACCCAGCCCTCTCTATCAATTAAATCTCCCCGGGGCAGGGACCTTAGACCCCTCGCCATTTTTGAAAAATTTTTTAAAAAAATCGCCTTTCCCCCCTTTGGGGCTGGGGACGGGGGACTAGGGACTAACCCCCATTTTTTGATTCCCGTTTACCCCAAGGTCCAACATTGGGTTTTTACCTCTTTTGTAAATAATCTCCCAACAGCCTCGCGCCCCGGGGGGGTTCAATAAATTCTCATCGCTAAACCCGCTGGGTTTTCGACCGGAAATTTCTGTAAAACAAGTCCCCAAAATCTGCAGCAGTAATGCTTACATTGTTCTTCTGGGACCGGGTCGAAATAACCCTACCACAACCAGATTACGGGTTTTCCTTTTGGCGGACTTAAACCAGGGGTCCTACCAAATCCATGGAAATTTCTATAAAAGGGTACCCCCAAGATGGGGAAGGGGAATCAGGGGCTAACGAAAATGGGTTCCAGAGAGGTGATCGACTTTTTTTTGGGGGCGGGACGGAATTTAGCCCCTAAACCGTTTTGGAATCCCCGGCCAATAGAACCTCCGAAGGAAATCTTTTCCCTTGGGCTTCCCCAAACCCCAAAACTGCCCCCCTTTAACACAGGGGGAAAGAGAAAGGTTGCATCACCATTTTTCTGTACATTTAGGAAACCCACAGTTCCCTAAAAACCACTCCCCCCCGAAGTTTAGTCACTCATATACCGGGTTCTTGGTTCATGACAAAAGGGGGGGTTCCCTCTTTTTCCCCCCCCGGGTTCGGGGGCACCCCTTTGACTCCCAAACCACACACTTGGGGCCCCCCTCCCCCCCTCAAAGTTCGCCCCGGGTTTTTGGAAACGGCCCCAAAGTTTTCCCGGGGACTCCTCCAAATCGGGGACTACCTCCCCGGGGAAATTTCCTCCTTAACATTCCCAAGAAACATGGAAAAAAAACCCCAGGTTACCCCCCTTGGCTCAGTCCCCGCTGGCTAATTGCCCCCCCTTCTGGGGCCCCTGGGGGCGACGGGTTTCCAAATGGTATTTGCCTTTTCCCCACAGAGACCCAAAACCCCAACGGAAAATCATGCCGTTATTACTTCATACATCAAGGGGGGGACCCCCCTTAACCGGGTGGGTTTTTTAACCCCCTTGGTTTCCTTTTCCCAAAGGTCCCCCCGGGCCCACTGGAACCTTTAGTGCCCCCAGGAATACAGGTAACACCTACGCCTTCCCTGGGATAAACCTAAAGTGTAATGCGGCGGAGAGGATGAAAACCCGACTCCCGATCCAACAGTCCTAAAAACCAAGTCCCTTTGGGCCCGTCAGTTGGCAAAAAATGGGGGCCCAAAATCTTTTGTAGGGGATTGCACCACACGCATGGGGGCCCAAAACAATGAAGACCCCGCCCCGGGCCGGGGCTTTCCCTCGTTCCTTTGAAATGGGGGCACCGGGATACCCTATGCCCTGGGGATGGAACCCCAACAAACCCCCCTCCCGGGCCCCC
Organism: Phyllomedusa bahiana; assembly: GCA_025379985.1. NCBI lineage: Eukaryota > Metazoa > Chordata > Amphibia > Anura > Hylidae > Phyllomedusa > Phyllomedusa bahiana. The sequence goes on along the minus strand of JAODAL010041587.1, from coordinate 27,760 downwards.
CCCTGCTTCCCTTTTTCGGGTCCCAAACCCTGCCTTTTTAAGGGGGGACCCCTGCTGAGGATTTTCCCTTTTGTCCGGGTTTCTTTGGGCTTTGGGCCCCCTCCCCTGGGCAGATTTCTGCCCCCCTGCGGGCCTCGGGCGTTCTCTTCAGTGTAAAAACGCCCACCAAGCTCACCTATCGACTAAAGAGGGCCCCCTTTGGGACAATCCAGGTTTTGGTTTGGTCGGGGCAGTGAATGTATGAACCGATCCATGACTACTTAGCAGACCAGGAAGGGTAATCCAGCAGCCAGTCCAAACGTTTTTTGTCAAAGGTAAAATTAGTAGCTTTATTTGGTCAATTTAAACATCCCATAACATCTCAAAGAGGAAACATGCGTTTCGGGAGACTCCTCCCCTTAGTCATGGTGTGACGAAGTGGATAAGTCGCATCCTTATAACGGGCCATAAATTGGCATTAATAAGCAAAATCGGTGTACACTTATAAAAATCAATCACGGAATATATAAAAGAAACACACACGTGAAGTAATCCGGAGATGAGAAAAGACAGACAGAGGTAAAATAAGTATTATTCCAGTGTAAAAAAAAAAAAAAAAAAAAGTAAAATATTACTCCTACATATGGAACATTAATGTCTTGTCTTGTATTAAAGGCGTGGGGAAAGCGGTATACAATTGTACTATCACATGCCTCTCGTGATAATATTTTTTCTGATATCTCCTCCTCTTTTCGGATTCATGAACCAATTTCAATGCCATTGGGGGGGCATTGGAATGATTCAAGGTTGCCTGCCATGGTATTCGGCAAATGCGTGAACGTGGAGACATGTGTGGACTCTGCTTTTGAATGTTCAGATATATGCCTGCGGAATTTCGTTTTTAAGCTATTGGAGTTTCTGGCCTACATATTGGAGCTGCAGATACTGCAGGCTAGTGATAAGATAAATTACATTTACGTGTAACAGCAATTGATATACGTTTTAATTTTATGTTTGTTTTTTGTAGAAGTTGCTGTAAAATTTGGGTATTGATATATACTTGCAAGTATGCACCTAGGTATGTCCGCAGCAATAGGAGCTTGTACTGATATCAGCTATTAGTATAAGTGGAATTTTTAGTTGAGAATAAACTAGAGAAAGGATATTACTAGTGAAGGGGGCTCTTCTCGATACAAAAAGTTTTTTTATCTTTAATAATTTCTCGCATATTAGGTTGTAAATACAAAAGGGGAAGATTCCTTTTTATGATATTAACTATTTTTCCTATACTGAGGAGTCTATAAGTTGTGAGAAAGTTCGATTCGATGTAGTTAGCTTTGTTTTATTTGATTTAATAAATTGAGGTCTGGGGATATGTGAAATCTTCAAAAATGCTTTGTTCAAAATTTTGTCGGGTATCCCCGATTTTTTAATCTACAAGAGCTTGTTGGGAGAGTTCCGTATTATTTCCTCGTAAGGTGGAGTTTTTTTTTTATCGGATTAACTAACCTAAAGGGATATTATCCCGACATGTTTTGGAGGGTAGAGAGCTGGCCATTATAACGGAGTTGTGCCATATTTTTTCTATATTGGAGAAAATGTAACTCCTTGATCCGTCACTCGTTAAATTCACTCCAAAAATGAATTAGTTTCAGGGTGCCAGTGAATTCCAGTGAAGTTAAGGTTGAAATTATTTTGTTGATTATTTTACAAATAAATCAGCCGATGTTCCTGTCCCCTCCCACCCCAGGAGGGGTCATCAATGTACCTTCCATACCAACCTGTGTGGGAGGGATGGGACAATCGGGGGGAACAAAAAAAAGCTCTTCCCAAATGCACATATAAATATGAGCCAGCGCAGATGAGCATTTGGACCCATTGATGCACCCTGTTTTGGATGTAAAAGGAGTTATCAAATGAAAAATAGGTTATTGTTTAGTAGAAATTCTACACTTAAGACAAGAAACTCATTTTATGGCATGGAGTATTCCACTATATTTATTCAAAATCTTTCAGCATTGCTTATTCCTTTAATGATGGGGAATGGAGGGTATAAAGTCCACAACATCGCAAGTGAGCCAAGATGAATTTACATTCCAGGACTATTTAGACTTTATTTGTTCACTAAACTTTTGGATATCTTTTATCATATCCAGGTATTTTTAATTTACCTGGGCTGGATTATGGTTCATCAATCACCCAAAAAGTTCAGTAATAGATCGATGCCATCTAACAATTGGGGCGGAGGGGAGGTGAGAACGTGTCCCTTATGAATTATGGGAGGGAGTGTAGTATAGGGACCTGGGGAAATTCATAACAAATAGTTTATCTGCTAGTTTTTGAGAAATGGCCCCCGAATAAATGCCGTAATCCAGTAATTACCATATTTATTTGGATAACTCTGTAGGGTTAAAAACGATTTTATCATAAATATCTGGATTATTGAGCATATTTTCATTTAGTAGCTTGTACAATCCTGAATTTAGGACTACTATCCCCCCTCCCTTGTCCGCTTGTCTTATTATAAGATCTTTATTATTTTGAAGTTGGTGTATGGCTTTGCGTTCTTCCGACGTAAGATTTGAATAGTTGGATGTTGTGGATCCATTAACTTTGTTATAGAGTTCTAATAATTCCTTCTCTACTGATTCTTGAAAAGCATCCATGCCCAAAGGTCTTTAGTTGATAGAAGTGTTTGTTTTTTTTCTTGAAGGTTGGGCATATAGTGGGTTCAGAAGGTGAGGTCTCACTCTCCAGGGATCTGAGTTGGTTGATATGACAAAGTTCTCGATATTCAAAATATTGGTCGAATATATCAGGTGGTGTATAATCTTCAGTTAATGGATCCACAGTTGTAATATCCTGGTCAATGTTAAAAAATGATTTTTAACTGTAAGAAGCCTGGCAAACCTATTAAGGGTCTAATAGTGTGTTGAAAAAATTTAAAAGTCTTGGTAGGAACAAAGCCAATACCTTTAGAAAGTAAAGAAATTTTGCGCTTCGGTCAGATAAAGTCTGGAAAAGATTTAATGACGTGGTATTGATGTTACTGCAGTCTTCGCAGCATTCGAAGCGCTTATGTTTCCTGCACTTTTCCCCGGCGTTGTCGTTTTTTTGCAGGTGGATTATCCATTTCCTGGTCTGGCATGTTGTTGCTGGTTTTTTTTTTTTGTTGGTGATGCGGGTGCTGATTGTAGTTAGCACCTGTAGACGTATCAGGTAAGTTCAGGCGAAGTGGAAGGTGGTATGATGCGTCTTCTATGCCTTCCCCCATTCTGAAAGAAAACCCGATTTTTGGCGGGCATGACCCTTATTTGGGATTATGTCTACGGTGTTTCAAAATAAGTTAGGACTTTGTCCAAAACCAGGTAAAGACAGCATTGATTATCAAGTCATGTATATCTCTCAAGAATTTCTTGTTTTTCATAATGCAATGATATTTTGTTCCAGCTTTTTCCAAATTTCTATTGAGGCTGTAATTTAAATCTTAGGTAGTGTCCAGGCTTTTTTTTGAAAGACTCCAACTGAATTTTAGTAGAAACGAAATTTCCGTTATTGTTTCAAGCAAGCAGTTTCTCTTGTGCACTAAGAGGAAGTTGCATCAGCATTCATAGAGCATTATGCACTTAAAGCGTTTTGCCATGGCGATTTCAAAAGAGTCATCATATTTCAACATTGTCAATGCTTTTTGATTCCTTTAATCCCCTGGGACCATTGATTTGTCTACATAAGTTTGTAATGTAGTTTGATCCACAGCCAAAGTTTGAGTCTTTTGGTAGCAAGCCTTTTCTATTTTATTATGCAATTAACGTCCTTCAGTTGGGTCGTTTCAGGGTTTAACCCCTTGGGTAGACGTGGAAAAAATTTCTGTGCGGCTTTTTGTCCTCCTAGCTGTGACTGTAAGCTGAGTCCACAGAAGTTGACATTATTAAGCTTACTAAAGTAATTTTTTATAATAAACTAAAAAGGTGAAAAATAAGTAGATATGGAGCACGAAAAATCCAGGAGCTTCAGTATTAATTCGAGAGAAAAAAAGAAAGGTAATTTTCAGCTCACCTATACTCCATGTAACTGCGGCGCACGGAAATGTGGGTTTCTGGAGCGCAGTCCCCACAAGCACAATGTACAGACCAAGAAGGTATCCAAGCAGCCATCCAAACCATTTTTTTGTCAAAAGTAAAAAATAGTAGCTTTATTTGGTCAATGTTAAAAACGATCCAAACTTCTCAAAGAGGAAACATGATGGTTGTTGCACACCGACGCGTTTCGGAGAAACTCCACCCTTAATCATGGTGGTGACAAGTGGATACGTAGCTTCCTTTTTAAAGAGGCCATAAATTAGCAAAACAAAGAAAATCAGATGTAGCCCACTATATATAAAATCAATCACGAAGATATAGTAAAAAATAAAAATTACCACACACGTGGAAGTAATCAGGACGAGAGGAGACAGACATGAGGTAAAATTAATATTGTTTCCGAAAAAAAAAAAAATATATATATATATATAAAGAGAAAAATATATACTCTAATAATGGAACATAATGTCTTGTCTTTTATTAAGGCCGTGGGGAAAGCGGGTATTCAATTGTACTATCCACCACGCCTCTCGTGATAATAATTTTCTCCTGATATCTCCTCCTCTTTTGGGATTATGAACAATTTCGATGCCATTGCATTGGAATGATTCAAGGTTGCCTGCATGGTATTCGGCAAAATGCTGTGATACCGTGGAGACTTCTGTGGACTCTGCTTTTGAAGTGTCAGATATATGCCGGCGAATTCTCGTTTTTAAGCTATTGGAGGTCTGGCCTACATATTGGAGCTGGCAGATACTGCAGGTAATAAGATAAATTACATTATGTGTACAGCAATTAATATACGTTTTAATTTTATGTTTGTTTTTTGTAGAAGTTGCTGTGAAATACAACATGGTATTGTAATGCTGCTGGTTGGCAAAAATGGCAGCAAAACCTATAAGAGAAATGAAGCCAACTGGTAGTTGCATGCACCTCATACGAAGCATGACAAGGACACAGATGGAGATGGAAGGATAAATTATTTTAATCCAAACGCAAGACACCTAAAACACCTGACTAGAAATTAATTTTCCTTAACTCGGTCCCCAACCTGTCCCTAAATATAGCACTGACAGTAGAAATCCCTGGCCCTATCCTACCCATGACAATATCCCTACCGAAGTCCCCCACTGTGCTGGCCCTACCCAAACAGCTCAAAGCTACAAAAGAGAACTCAGGAATAGAACACACTACACTGACACAGGGCAAAACAGAAACAACAGAGGATTGAGACAAAGAGAGCTCTAATAACCTGGAACAAGTAACTTAACCAAAACAGGAATGCAACCAGCTCACAAGACAGTCTTTGGCTTTCAGTATAGACAGCAACCAGCTACACAGTGAAATTCTGCTTTAGAGAGAGCTAGCAAACAACTACTCCCAGATGGATGGGACATAGATGCAGGTGATGAGAACATCATTCTCTCATTATACAAGTCACTGGTCAGACTACCCATGGAATATTGTGTACAGTTTTGGACACCAGTGCATAAGAAAGACATTGTGGAGCTTGAAAAGGTTAAAATTTTGGGAAACCAAAATTTAAAAAAAATTTTGGACTGGGTAGACTTAAAATTTCCCAGAAAGTTTAAACACGATGGGGTTATTAAGTTTAGAGAAAAGTCAGCTTTGGGGGGGGGACGACAAATAAAAATAATAAAAATGTCTAAACATATTAAAAGTCAATAAAGGGGGACTCTCAAAAAAATTTTTTTATACCCAAAGCCCTGTATTTTAGAAAAAGGGGGGCACCCCTCTACTCTTGGGGGAAAATTTAAGTTTCTACAAAAAATTTGTTTTGATTACCCCAAACGATAGCAGTCTTTTCCCAAAGGGTTTAAATTTCCCAGCAAACTTTTTTTTGTGCGGTTCACAAAACCACGGGAAAAACATAAACAACACTTTTTTTTAAACCCAAAAATTTACACCAGTAAACGTCTCTGTTATATTCAAAAATTACTTATGGGTTTTTCCGGGGTTAAAACCCGGCATGCAGGCCCCTCAGTCTCCCGGGTCCCAAACCCCAGCTCAGGCCTCAGACAAACAAATCCCTAAACGAGCAGTTTGGATCAAAAAGGGAACCACACCCCCCCTCACCTAAAGCCTGCTGGCCTTAGTGGAAACGGGTAACCCGGGAAAGGGAAAAGTGGGAGCGGGTTTTTGCCACCCAACATTCGGGGACTGCTCCAAAAAAAGCCCGACCCAGATAAGGGCCCATTACTGCATACTAAAAAATACAAACGGGGGTCACGGGCCTTTTGGGCCGCTGACCCCAAAAGAAAGGGGCTTTATTTCACCAACCCCCAGGAAGATCGGTGAAAACATATCGTCCGTCAACAATAATACCTTGTGTTTCCCCTACTATCCCCCCTTTTTCCCCAATGCCGGGGGTTGGGGAAAACCTTAACCCATCATCAATGCCCCCCTAGAAAAAGGGCATCTGAAAAAACCTTGCACTTGCCCCCCCCTGTGCTCCACTGAAAAAATTAAAACCCTTTGCAGGGCCGGGAAAACCAACAGAGGCCCCTGGCATTGTTGCCCCTTTTTTTTCCCTTTAACCCAAAGGGGGCATGATCATTAAAACCACCCAAAAATTTTTTTGCCCCAAGGGGGTAATACGGGAAGAAATCGAGCCCCCATTTAAGGGCCCAAAAGCTTTTCCCTCTCAATAATGGCGAAAATTACCTCTACGGGGGCCCAGTTTTGGGCGGAGGAAACCATGGGGAATGTTTCTTCCCCTTTGTTAACCGGGGCCCCTTTTACTGCTTCTAGGCCCCCCCACTGGGGCATCGGGGTTTTCCAAACCAAACCCCCCTTCCCCCCCCCTTTAAAAAATTTGTGGAAACCCCCGGGCCACTAGTGCCGGCTTTTAAATTGGGCCCTTTTTTTTCATTTTTGGGAAGGCCTCCCCCAGCCTCGGGGGACCATTTGGGATAAATGGGGGACTTAGTCCCTATGTTGGGCCCCGTCGGGGGGAAATTTGCCATCCCCGGCGAACTTGGGGAAAACCCGGATTAATATCCACGTTTTCCCCAAAAAACCCGCTCTAAATTGTTTTTTGGTATCCGGGAAAGGGCCAGTTTTGGAGGGACTTCTATCTTGTTCCCGGGGTTTTTTATCTCCCCTTTTTCCCACGTTTAAAACCCCCAAGTATGGGGCCTTTTCCCCACCCCAAAATGGCGCACCTTACTGGGGATTTATGGTTGAAACTACCCTTCCTGAGCCCCATCTAGGAACCCCCGGATCTTCTTAAGGTTGAATTCTCCCAATCTGGGCTGAAGAATCCCAATACCCAACCCAAGGAAAGCTGAAACATATGCCCTGTGGGGACCTAAGCCCCTTTGCCCCATACCCCTTTTGGAAGGTGGCAGGGGCCCCTTAAAAATTTCCAAAAGGCATTCTTCGTTTTGGGAAAAACCCCCCGTTTGGGGTATGGGAAAATAAAGTCTTTTCCCCGGGGCCCGCCCTTGGGCCCAAAGGGAATTGCCAAAACCCCTTTTGGAACGGGCCCCCTAGGGGGGGGAAAAACCAGGCTGGCCCGACTTTAAATACGCTCACCCCCCGGGCATGGGGTATGCACCCTTCCCTTTTGGGCCACTTTTTTTTAAACCCTTAAAGGGAAAGGTAAATTGAAAGAAGCGCCACTCCACCATTGGGGCTTTGGGACTAACAAAAAGGGGAAACTGGCCCTAACCCCCTTTTTAGTTTTCTTCTTTTAAACCCTTTTTTTAAATTTTTCTCTGTTACCCCGTTCCCAAAAATTTTTCCCAAAGGGCATCGGGAATCCTGTAGGGTTTTAAATTTTACTCCACATGAGGCCCCTGGCCCAATTTCATTTTTCCAACAACTTTTGGGGTTACCCTGGTGCCTCTGTGAATATATCCCTATTCTGTTCTAAGAGCTGCTTGCACTGTTGGGTTTGAGACGGACACAGGGTCTCTGCGATCTTCACCACCTCTATACTGGACTCTGGTTGGGGCAACAAGCAAGATACTTCAGGGGGGTCCCTATCTTTCCATGGCTTGAGCAAGTTAACATGGTATATTTGATAGGGCTTCCTTCTACCTGGCTGATGGACCTGATAGTTGACCTCCCCCACCTTCTCTACTATCTCGTAGGGGCTTTGCCATTTCGCCAAGAACTTGCTCTCCACCGTTGGTACTAAGACCAGGACCCGATACCCTGGACTAAACTGCCTCAACTGTGCCTCCTGTGCCTGTAAGAGATGCTCCTTAACAATTGGGAGTACCTGAGCGATTCGCTCCTGTAACTGTGTCACATGCTCAACGACACTTTTATGGGGCGTGACTTCGCTCTCCCATGTCTCCTTGGCGATATCTAATAGACCCCTCGGATGCCTGCCATAAAGCTATTCAAAAGGGGAGAACCCTGTGGAGGCTTGTGGAACCCCCTTGATAGAGAACAAGAGATACGGCAATAGATAGTCCCAATCCTGGCCATCCTTCTCCACCACTTGTGAAGCGCTCCACCAGACCATCTGTCTGGGGGTGATACACAGAGGTGCGTAGTTGGGTCACCTTATGAATCTTACAAAGATCCTGCATCACTCTTGACATAAATGGGATCTCTTTCGGCAGCTCCGTTCTGGAGAATATGTGCCTTAGCTCCCTAGCAATGACCTTGGAGAAGGCATTTCTCAGAGGCACAGCTTCTGGGTACCTGGTGGCATAGTCCATGACAACCAGAATATACTTGTGTCCTCTAGCCGATTTGACCAGAGGCCCCACTAAATCCATTACTATTTTTTCAAAAGGTATCTCTATAGTGGGCAATGGGATTAGCAGGCTGCGCAAACTGGCAACAGGAGAGGTTACCTGGCACTGGGGACAGGACTTGCAATAGTATCGGATCTCCCGGTAGCACCCTGGCCAGTAAAATCTAGGTAGAATTCTTTCTACAGTCTTATCTGCCCCCAGATGTCCCCCCCAACACATGACTGTGAGCCAGGTCCATGACCAACCGCCTATAGGGTTTGGGTACTAGCAGTTGTTGCACCACTTCCTCCCGGATTTTGGTCACCCGGTACAACAAATTCCCATTCACGGCAAAATGGGGAAATCTTTTCTCGGCCCCTGACACTTGGGATACCCCATCAAGTACAACCACGCTATTGAAAGCCCCTTTCAGGGTTTCATCCTGCAGTTGGGTCATCCCCAAATTTCCCCAAGATACCCCTAGGTCTGGGACTGTCTCGGCAAGGGGTGACTCCTCCTCACCATCCCCTACTATAACGGAGAACGGGAATTCAGGGACCACTTCATGGTCAGTGCTTTCAGGACTGTCTGAGCTCTCGGGGGCTTCCGCGATACTGAACCTTCCCACAGTCCCCAAAAGAGAGGGCAGTCCCAACCAATTATCACTTCGTGCAGTAATCCCTGCACGATGCCTACATAGTGTGACACCGTACTCCCAGCGGATTTTAAAGTGACTTGGGCCATAGGGTACACTTCTGTATCTCCATGTATACATGTGACCCATAAGTCTTCCCGGGGACCAACACATGGAGAATATGGGCTGTCAGGAGAGTGACCAAACTCCCCGAGTCCACAAGTCTCATGAGGGGGGTGCCATTCAAACTGATTGGACAGAATGGAATTCCCTTTGCAGTGTCCAACCCGGCTGTGCATGCCGGAAGTGCCAACAAAGACATACGCCGCCCTACGAAACAGTCCATGGGTTCCGAGCCGAGGAGGCACTGGGCCGCCATATGCCCCACAACGTTGTATTTCCAGCAGATGATCTCTCTGACAGGGGTCTGGCTGTCGGCTCTGGCAGGCCCTTGGCCTTGGAACGGACATCTCTAGGGAGCTTAGGACCCCTTCGTTGGCTCTCTGAGTCAGTAAGGTTCCGCCCGTAGCGAGAGGCAAAGGGTCCTGGATCAGCCATAGTTCTCCATGGCCTGATATCTCTCCACCAAGCCAATCCACACATCCGCCGTCTGGGGATTCCCTTGCGCCACCCAACACTGCACTGGCTTGGGAAGAGCGTGCACGAAGCGGTCCATCATGACCCACTCTACCATCTGGGCTGGGGAACAGACCTCCGGCTGCAGCCATTTCTGGACAAGGTGCAGGAGATCAAACATTTGGGACCTCGGGGGCCTGTCTCTCCTGTATCCCCACTGATGCACTCTTTGTGCCCAGACTGTGACCATCACGCCCTGATGTGCCAGGATCTCCAACTTCAGTCTAGGGTATTCCCTTGCGTCCTGTAGAGATAAGTCATAATAAGCCTTTTGAGACTCGCCTGTGAGAAACGGGGCCAGGACCTCTGCCCACTCCGGAGCTGGTAAACTCTCCCATTCGGCAACCCGCTCGAAGTCGGTAAGGAAGGCTTCCACGTTGTCCTCTGGGGTCATCTTTTGCAGGGCGTCTCGCACCCTTTTCCCTGCTGTCCGTCCTCCTGATGGGGTGTAACTGGGGTCTCCTTCACCCGGATAGCTTCCTCCATGATGGCCATCTGCCTGATGAGGAGCTGGTTGGTCTCCTGCTGCGACCGGACAGACTTAGCATGGGCTTGTTGCTGTTGGGGGCTAACCTGCACCAGGTGCTTCAGCAGCTCCTTCATTACTCCTGTCTGGTTTTTAAGCCACCTTAACCCAGGACATGCAGTCTCTTATTCCAGGATATTGCCCACATCCGAGACAACAATTGTAGGGATTAGCCCAAACGATAGCAGTCTCTTCCAAGGTAGGTCACAGCAAACTTTATTTGTGCGGTTCACACAACACAGGAAACATAAACAACAGGCTTGTTTCAGCCAAAATACACCAGTAAACAGTCTCTGTTATATGTCATAGTACTGTACTCGGTGTTCCTGGGTTAGCAAACTGCATGCAGGTCTCAGTCTCTCCGGAGTGCAAGGCCCAGCTCTGGCTCTCAGACAAATAATTGCTCAACTGAGCAGTTTGGATCAGACAGGGAACCAATCCCTTCTCACCTTAGCCTGCTGGCCTTACATAGGGCTGGTAAGCCCTGGACTGGAATGTGGGAGCAGTCATCCCACCCAACTCTTCTGTCTGCTCCAATAAAAGCCCGACCCAGATAACGGCATTACTGCCATACTACAAAATACAAACGTGTCAGTATCCTATTGCCACTGACACCAGAATAAATGGGCTTTATTTCACCGACCTTAGGCAGATCGGTGACACATATCGTCCATCCATAATAATACCTTGTGTCTTCCTACAACATAGAAAGGGATTCTTTACTGTTAGAGCAGTGAGACTATGGAATTCTCTGCCAGAGGACCTGGTCATGGTGACTTCACTAACAGAGTTCAAAAAAGGTCTGGATGCAGTTCTAGAGTATAATTATATAACAAATTATAGGATTAGGTCGTTAATCCAGGGATGTATTTTGATTGCTAGATTGGAGTCGGGAATACATTTTTCCCCTAAACTGCAGACTATTGGCTTCTATCGTATGTAACTAGGTAACTGTGTAACAATCAAGCTCACATGTACAGCATAGTCAGCTGATAGTCAAGAGAGTTGTTTTAGAAAGTTGCATAGCAACATCCTCATCTGATCTAGTAAACAGGAGGATGGAATGGCAGGAGCAAATGGCACTTAGGTTTATTTTACAGAACACAATAGTAAAATGTGGCAGCAACTAGAGCTAAATGTAACCCACGCTGGGCTACATCTTTCAATTATCCCCATGGGGCCACTGCAGCTGCATTACGGTATCCTTTGGGGTACCTATGTTTACAGTACACTAATAGCACGAATGCATGCATTAACATTGTGTGAATCCAGCCTTATAATCCTGCTCTTCACTTCACTCTCTTCTCTTTGTTTTATGTGATAGCAAGGAGTGACATTACCACAGGTTGGCACACAGGACTACTGGCAGTTTGAGAATAGAGTGTGTTATCTCTAACAGACAGAGATGACTAATTACTTTTGACAGTTTACTTTGAACCCTGAAGCTCTCTGCTTTTTAGATAAGGTAATGTCAGTGCAATTTGAAGAGCTCTGAATACGGAGCTGATATGCTATTCACTGCTATAGAACCACCCATAGCCTAACCAGGAAAAGACAGGATGCATGAATCTTTTCTCTCTTTGAAGCAACATGGTGAGACGACCTCTTTAGCTGCAGATCCAACAGCAGGGCACTAAATTCAGTACCCAGACCACACCCCTAAATAAATTTAGACCGCAGACCAGACAATAAAATTATCGCAGGTCCCAGACCAGACTGTTACAGAACGCTTAGGGTATGTTCACACGGGCTAATTTCGGCACGCATTTCACAGCGTATTTGCGCTCTAATATGCGCCAAAATTTCGTTAATCCATAGTTCTCGTATTGTTTGTGCGGGGAGATAAGTGACATGTCAATTACTTGCGGCGAATACGCACCACGAGTAATGCATGTCAATGGGGCCGGTGGGCTTCCGGCCCCCCTCCACGCCGTGGGAATACGCGCTGTTCCCAAAGCACCCGGCATAATTGCAGTCGTACTGTTTGTGCCGCAATTACGCCGTGTGAACATAGCCTAAGGCTGAGGCCTAATGCTTGACAACATCATGATCTAACATGGCTGTTCCTGGAACTGAAAAGCAACCTAGGAGTGAACAAAGTAAATATATGAGTCTGTCCTGAGGTTTCAAAGGCATCCGATTAGGCCAGTTGTTCAGGAGTATGTTTGAGACAAGGAGTTCAATTAACTTTTTTTTTCTGTGTACACCCAAATGTGTTTTCTTCACAGTCCAATAATATAATATGAAAAATGTGGTTACACCTTTAGAGGAACTACTTAACCGCTTACATGGAATGAGCCAACATTGCAGTGAGTTATGCTTTGCCAACACTGTTAATAAAGAATATGCAGTGTGCATTTAGTTCTTACATTTGTAGTTGTGAATATATGTTGTATGTAAAGTGGAACATTGCCAATTTCTAGCAAAACAAAAGCCCATGTTGGTATAAGGATTCTAGAAAAATCCTTACTGGGAGTGTTTGTGATGTGATAAATTTGAATAATTTATAATGGAACGAGAATGAAATATATCTCCCACGACAGATGTCCTGATGCACATTTACTCAAGTTGCAGAAGGTAACTAAACTGTTTCTTAGCACAAGTGAAATGTAAAATCAGCAGTCAGTAGAATGATTCTATTTGGACGAAATGTGTTAGATTCTGTACTAAAAAGGGCTTGGGTACAATCAAATAAAAGGTTATTTATAGTATTTTTGGCAAGGTGTTTGATGCGTAATGCAAAATTTAAAGGGGTATCAGCAAATAAATGTTATTTTGTTATATAACAAAAAGTTATACAATTGTCAAATCTATCCCATCCTCTTGATTTTTAAGATCTTTGCTTGGGGTAATTTATTAGGAGATGTGGTGAAGTTGGGTTTTTGTATGTCACAGTGGCCTTAAGGGATTGGGGGCCTTTGGACTTGGTGGAAAAAGTGGTGGTGGGGAATCATAACGGTTATAGCCCCCTAATTCATGGTGTTTATTCTTGGTTGGTCGGGCAAAGGCGGGGCTCTTTCAGGGTAGGATTGCCGGGAGCTGGTAAAAAATTTCAGCTATCAGAAGTGGCTTATAGTGCCCTCAAGCCGATGGTGATGGCTAATGGCAATACATCAGAGGGGATATGTTTAAATACTGTTAAGCTTCCCATATCTTTGTAGCTCTAAGGATTAGTGTTGATCGAACTGTTTGAGAAAAGTTAAGTTGAGTCGAACATCTCGATTTTTTCGAATTCGAACTGAACCAAACATTATACTGTTCGTTCGAGTAAATGTTCAAGTTTAACATGGCGTTCGATGTGCCATTTTAATTTTATGTTTTCAGTGCCTTTCGCATTTTTGGCACCAATCCAATCAATGCAGAGCACAGAGAAGTGTCAAACACGTCATCGCTGAGGTGTACGGCTCTCAATGGCTGCTAAAATCACATGACCATGTTATATATATTTCTCTGTATTGCTTTCTGAATGCCATTTTCAGCTCACTCTCTGTACTGTACAGATTGCTCTTTAGATTAGTTAGGTAGTTAATTAGGGGTGTGCAGAAAGCTTAGGAAATCAAGACTTTATTAGATAGCCTTTTTCTCTCCATAGACAGCAATAGTTAGGGAGCTTGGTATTGCTGGCTACATCTTTCCCAGACCCAGAAGCTGTTATTTGGCAACATTTGAAGGCTCACATAACGCCTAACTCACATATACATGGATACTGTATATATTATACAGAGTGCTTGGATTTGCTAAATCATACTCAGTACCCAAAAGTTCAGTTTCTGTAGTATTGGGGGTAAAATAATTTTATAACACACTGTCTCCAATTCTTCTATACAAAGAAATATATTCTAAATAGTGGTTGGTTGGTAAAAATTATACGGAGTGGAGTAAAGTGCATTTTGCCAGTTTTAAGGGTTCAGTAATTGTATAACAGACCATCTTCAAATCTCCTATACAAAGAAATATATTTTAAATAGTGGTTGGTTGGTGAAAACTATTCTGAGTGGAGAAAAGTTCCAAAGTTTTTTGGCAATTTTGGGGGTGAAATATCTTTCAGATATACCGTTTGTTATGTCACACAGAAATATATCCAAGAAATAGAGTTCTCTTTGTTGCTTAATCTTCCTCAATGCCGAAAAGTGCAATTTTGCCAGATTTTAAGTCCACATAATGCTGAAATATACCAGTGCGTTATTGTGATCCACATATATATCCACTTCTCTCTTTTTTATTACATATATCTTGTGCCACGTGCAGAGCTATAATACATGGTGAGAAGTAGAGGTGGTAAGTGAGCAAGGAGGGGCATAGAAAGTGGAGATAGAGGTACGAGACAAGGCACTCCTTCCATTGCTCCAGACAACACACAAGCGAGCACATCATCAGTTGCAGGACCGTTAGGCCTGTCATTGCTTGCTCAGTTCCCTGTTTGTCTCATTACTGAACACCATCGCAAATCTGTTTTTTCAGTAGTTATCAAACCCTGCATCCAGCGGTTTTACCTACTCTTCCTCTCAGTCACGGCCACAAAAGTCATCATCATCATCAGTCCAACTTGAAGCAAACACGGGCCGAATGTCACAACCGTTACCGTTACCAGGGCTGCCATCATTCTTCTATTAACCATTTCAGGGCCCGATACAGCCAAATCATATGGGGTCCCCACTCATTACTAGTTCCTATTTTTAACATTTTTAATTAGGGCCCCTGACAGGAGTACTGCCCGTACTGCCCGTACTGCCCTATTGGCACCCCTGCCAGTTACCATGTGCCATTTCCAATACTGGTGTCTTCTTATGTGTCAAAGGAGCTTTTGCACCCCCTATAACTATGCCACCCCAGCTGAACCTCCATGTTCCCCGTTGGGATGTTCTTGCTGCCACTACATATATCACATGTACAAAGCTTGCAAGCAGAGGTGTAACTTGAAGTTCTTGCTCCCTGGTGCAAAATTTGAAATGGGGCTCCTGCCAGTTACCATGTGCTATTTCCAATACCGGTGTCTATTTATGTGTCAAAGGGGCTTTTGGGCCTCATCAGGATGCAGGACGCCATAGCAGCTGCTACCGCTGCACCTCCTATAGCTACGCCCCTACTTGCAAGCTGTCCTCATCTTTTCAGTTAGCCATTGAAAGGAATGAAGTATTTTAGCCTTTTTGTAGTCAGTTTTGTATTTTTTTCTGTCAGTCTCAGAGCCAAATTTTCTTCACTAAGTTGTTCCACGTATCCAGTTTACTGTTATGCATGATAATTCTAGCTTCTCCTCACCTGTATAGGTATAAAAATTAACCTGAACATCTTCTCCCATTGACTTTAATGGGATTCGAGTTCGACTTGAACATCGAACCGAACACCACTATTGTTCGAAGTTTGACTCGAGCATATGCTCATCTCTACTAAGGACCTCCGCCCCCCTTGTTTTGGATGATTGTGTGGGTTGATTTTGGTTTTGGTAATTTAGGAAAGATTATTTATATAATTATAAGTTAGTATTCTTGTTTAATAAAATTGTTGCTGTGGCCAAATTTATCCAAGCACCGAGTCTGTGTCTTTATTACAGTGAAGATGCCGAGCTTGGATAGAAAGGATTAATGGTGTGATTTATCAGCGGAAGCTGCGATGCAAAGAGTCATGAGGGTAATTAGTGAAATATAGTTTTTTAAGGGACACTGTGTTATAATTTATCTGAGATGGCACAGTACAGATTAGTATTTATTTCAGTGGCAAAGATTGTGACATCATTACAGTTAGGGGATGCAGTAAGTAAAGTTGTTGTTTTGAAGGCACAGTGTGAAGAGCTTTTCTTAGTACAAAGATTTTAAGGAGTAATTCCTTACCAGATATTCATAGCATTTCAATAAATGAATGATAGATATAGATCCCATTCCAGTCCTGGCATATTAACACCTTTAATGTTGTGGTAATCACATCCATGGCATTTAATGGATTGAAAAATGGTGCATTGCACTATTCTAGTGCCTCATCACCCTGCTTCAGGATAAAAATGTGGGGTACCTACCAGGTGCTATGGCAGCCGGGGGCCTAGTGAAGGCCTCCATGACTTCCATCTTCCTACTTCTATTAAACACTGCTTTATTCAGGGTGTTATGTAGTTATGTAGTTAATATGGTTGAAAAAGACATATGTCCATCAAGTTCAATCAAAGGTAGAGAAAATGTGGATGAAGGGAGGGAGATATGGAGTTTTTCAAGCTTAGTTTCCCCTATTGATGAAGGCTTTGTAACCCATAGGGCAAGGGAGCGGGACCGCGCGCGGCGAGGGACAGGAGCAGCCGGAGCAGGAGCGTGGCTGGGTATGTGGTGCTGGGCACCGGCAGGGAGACGAGCGAGCCCGTGACCCGACATGCGGGACGCGGCGCCGCTCAGCAGCAGGGCACGGACGCGCCTACGACCCAGGACAAGGGTCGCAGGGGCCTCCGTGACAGTATCCCCCCCTTTGGCCCACCCCTCTTTCTGGACTGGAGGAATCTCTGGATGATATTATGGTCCAGAATGTTCTCCTCCGGCTCTCAAGACCTTTCCTCGGGCCTGAACTCCTTCCAGTCAACAAGAAAATAACGTTTCCCCCTGGTCCTCCTCATACCCAAGATTTCCTTGACCACAAAGACATTAGAGTCATGAGCCACAGACAAAGGAGGAACTGCCTTCCGAGAGAAACGATTCAGAACCAGGGGTTTTAGTAACGAGACATGAAAGGAGTTCGGGATGCGCATGGTGGGTGGGAGCCGGAGTTTAAAGGCCACCGGGTTTATCCGCTTAAGGACCTTGAAAGGTCCCAAAAAGCAGGGTCCCAGTTTGTAGGTTGGGATCTTGAGGCGGACATATTTGGCCAACAGCCACACCTTTTCACTCGGGGAGAAGACTGGAGGAGGACTTCTTCTCTTATCTGCTTGAGCCTTCGTGCGCTCAGAAGCACGGAGCAGAGATTGGCGGGTCTGGGACCAGATGGTCTTCATGTCCTGGACCATAGCATCCGCTGCCGGAACCTCAGATGAGGATGCCAGCGGGAGTGGTGGGCGGGATGCAGGTCGTACACGATGTGGAAGGGAGAGGCACCAGCGGATTCCGAGTCAAGGGAATTGTATGAAAATTCTGCCCACGGAAGCAAGTTGGACCAGTCATCTCTGTCGTGCCGAGACGAAGTGGTGCAGGTAACACCCCAGAACCTGGCTGACTATCTCCACCTGGCCATTCATCTGGGGGTGGTAAGCTGAGGAGAAATCAAGCTCCACCTGGAGTTGAGAACAAAGGGGCCGCCAGAATTTAGAAACGAACTGGACCCCCCAATCCGAGACGATTTGCAGAGGGAGACCGTGCAAACGAAAAATCTGGTGAAAAAACAGCTTGGCCAGACGTGGGGCAGAAGGCAGGCCTGGCAAAGGGACAAAATGCGCCATTTTGGAAAACCTATCTGTGACCACCCAGACAACGGTTTTACCGGACGAAGGGGGGAGATCGGTTATAAAGTCCATTGCCATGTGAGACCATGGTTGCGTAGGGATGGGCAGTGGGTGCAAGAGCCCCGCCGGATTGTGAAGAGGTGTCTTGTTGCGGGCACAGGAGGTACACGACTCGACAAATTCCTTGACATCTTTAGCGAGGTCCTGCCACCAATAGAGCCGAGAGATCAGGAAAAACGTCTTGCGAGCACCAGGATGCCCGGCCACCAGAGAGCAGTGTCCCCACTTCAGGATACGCCTATGGAGCGGAGGGAAAACGTATGTCTTTCCCGGTGGGACATTCCGGAGATCGACAGGAGTTCCGGAGACAAGACGTTCCGGGGGAATTATGTGCTCTGGGGTCACTTTGAATCAGTGAATCTGAAAATAAATGCGGGAGAAGAATAGCGACCACCTAGCTTGGCGTGCCGTCTGGAGGTACTGGAGGTTCTTGTGATCAGAGTAGATACAAATGGGATGCCGAGCGCCTTCCAGCAGATAACGCCACTCCTCCAAAGCCAGTTTGATGGCCAATAATTCCCGGTCTCCGATAGTGTAATTCTTTTCCGCCGGCGAGAATGTCTTGGAAAAGAAGCCACAAGTGACCGTTTTGCCTGTGGGCCCCTTTTGTGTGAGGACTGCTCCAACTCCCACTGACAAGGCGTCTACCTCAAGCGAGAAGGGTTTCGCAGGGTCTGGCCACGACAGGAAAGACGCAGTGGCAAA
Source organism: Phyllomedusa bahiana (assembly GCA_025379985.1). Taxonomy (NCBI): domain Eukaryota; kingdom Metazoa; phylum Chordata; class Amphibia; order Anura; family Hylidae; genus Phyllomedusa; species Phyllomedusa bahiana. The sequence continues at coordinate 9,015 of JAODAL010041587.1, read as the reverse complement.
GGCAGTCTTCAGTTTGGAGAACGCTTCCTCGGCCTGGGAGGGCCAGCTACGAGGATTTGCGTTTTTCTTCGTAAGGGCCATAATGGGAGCCGCCAGCATGGAGAAATGCGGGATGAACTGCCGGTAATAGTTGCAAAAACCCAGGAACCGTTGTACGGCCCGAAGGCCCACTGGGCATGGCCATTGAAAAACGGCCGACAACTTGGCTGGGTCCATCTGTAGACCTTAGTCCGTGGATGCGATGAGTCTCTAGATCAGGTGAGTACACCAAGATGTCATCCAGGTAGACCATGACACAAGTTTTAAAGAGATCCCTGAAGACGTCATTCATGAACTCCTGGAAGACGGCAGGCACATTGCGCAGTCCGAATGGCATGACCAGGTACTCAAAGTGCCCATCCCTCGTGTTAAAGGCCGTCTTCCATTCATCGCCTTTATGGATTCGGACCAGATTGTAGGCTCCCCAAAAAATCCAGCTTGGAGAAGATCTTTGCACCCCGTAGACGGTCAAAGAGCTCCGTGATCAATGGCAGAGGGTAAGGGTTTTTCACCGTGCTCTTGTTAAGACCCCGGTAATCGATGCAGGGCTGTAAGGAACCGTCCTTCTTTTCCACGAAGAAGAATCCCGCACCAGCGGGAGAAGAGGACTTTCGTATAAACCCCTTCTGGAGTTTCTCCTGCATATACTCTGATATAGCTTGTGTCTCAGGAACGGACAAGGGGTAGACTCTGCCCCGAGGAGGACTGGTACCTGGCAGTAAGTCAATCGGGCAGTCGTATGGACGATGAGGAGGAAGACTCTCGGCTTGTTTCTCAGAGAACACATCGGCGTACTCCAGATATTTGGGCGGTAGGCCGGGCAACGGCTCACGAAGGGTCAAGCGGGAGCAGGAAAGCACTGGGCAAGGTGCCACCAAACAACGACTCCGGCAGTTAGGACCCCAGCGAGTTACTTCTCCAGACAACCAGTCCAGCGTAGGAGAGTGGAGCCGTAGCCATGGAAGCCCAAGGAGGAGCGCCGAAGAGGAGCGAGGCAACACATAGAAGGAGATCTTTTCCTTATGTAGGGCCCCTACGTGGAGGGACAGCGGTTTGGTGATAAATTGTATGGTGTCGCTAAGCAGCTCCCCGCTGACCGAGGAAATCCCCAACTACTTTTCCAGGCGGACCACCGGGAGACGATACTGCATCACAAGAGACCGGTAGATAAAGTTCCCGTCTGAGCCAGAGTCCAGGATTGCCGAGACTTGAAACGAGAGTCCAGCATCCGTCACGACCTGTACCGGCATCATCAAGCGTGGAGAGGAGGAATTTGCAAGGAATGCCTCTTCCACAGAACCTAGGTGCGGGAGTTTCCCACATGCTTGGGACGTTGGAGACCATTCCTCTGGAAGTGCTCTGGGCTGCCATAGTAGAGGCACAGATTCTTTTGCCAATGCTGGGCCAAGTCTTGCTCAGTGAGGTGAGCCCGATCGATCTGCATGGGCTCCTCGTGGGGGTTGGTGACGGTTGCACAGGAGGCTCCTGGAAGACCGGTGCCAGGCGTGGGAACCGGCGAGGACGGGCTAACTCACACTCTTGCCGAAGCTCCTCTTCCCTTTTGGCAAAGCGCACATCGATGCGGGTGGCCAACCGGATCAAGTCGCTGAGGGAAGATGGGATGTCTGTCGCGGCCAACACATCCTTAACTTGGTTTGAGAGCCCCTTCTTAAAGGTGGCGCACAGGGCGGCCTCGTTCCAAGTTAGTTCTGAAGCTAAGGTGCGGAACTGCACCGCGTAGTCTTCTACGGACGAATCCCCCTGGTGCAGGGTTAGGAGGGCTGTCTTGGCGGAGGATGCATGTGCTGTTTCCTCAAACACATTGCAGAATTCCGTTACCGGATCGTTCCTGTCTCACAGATGTGTGGCCCAAGCCAGGGCCTCACCGGAGAGCAAGCTAACCACGAATGCCACCTTTAAAGCGTTGGGAAGGTTGGTCGGCCATCGGGCTCCAGTGCATAAAAAATTGGGTAGGGAACCCCTGCAAAATTTTCGGGTCTTGTCAAATTAGAAGGAGCGCCCAGCTGGGTTTGGGGCCCAGGGGTCAGGGGAAACCCGGCTGAAGCGGGGAAAAAAAAAAACCAAAGGGAGGTGGCAAAGGGTTTGCTGTTTGGGCGGTGTTTGAACTGCTGCATCAGAGGGACAACTGGGGGAAACTGGGTTTTTTTGTTGGGGCCTGTTGGCCGGGTTGCTGGGGACGCGGGGGGCAACAATGGTGGGTTGGGTCTGCCACACTAGGCAGTGGCCCCTTGGGGGACCCTGGGGAATCTTATTTAAACGGTCTGGGGGGTTTGGGATCCGCTGGACCCCCGCAAGCATGGGGGGGAACCCCAAAACCAGGGAGGGGAAAATCTAAGTAGGCCCCGGGTTACCCAAAACCCCGCCGCAAAGCAGGATGGACTTGCTGCGGCGGGATTTAAACCAGGTCGTTTTTCCATGGGGAACTTGTTTTTTTGGTGGTGGCCAAGGGGGTTTGTCGAGGGGACATACGTCAGGCAGGCTCGTAAAATCGGGGACAGGCGGGAAAAGGGCGGGCAAAGGGGGCGGGGTTCGTGGGTAGGGGAAAGTAAAAGGGAAGAAGGTACGGTACACGGGATTAGGGGAAAAGGAAAAAGGAAAGCTTTTTTTTTGGGCTATGGGGACTAAAAGATCCCGGGACAAGACCCCAGGATAGGGCCAGGTTAAAAAAGGGCCCCGGACCGGGGAATAATAATTAAAACTGGCCCGGGCTGCGGGGGGCCTAGGGAGCGGGACCCGGGGCGGGGAAAGGGACAGGAGCGCCCGGGGAGGGGGGGTGGCCCCGGGGGGAAATGATGTGGGCCCGGCAGGGGGGGCGAGCGAGCCCCCGAACCCCAAAATGCGGGACGCGGGGGGCCGTAGCTGGGGGGCTCGGGGGGGCCTGCGGGGCCGGGACAAGGGTACAGGGGCGGCCGTGACAAGTATTTTTTAGTTTTTAGGTTGGGTTTTAAACCTTTCTTGAAACTCGAAAAGTTCCTACTGTGACCAAACTCCCCAGGGGAGGTGTTCCAGGGGTTTTCCCGTTTATGGTGAAGAAGGGCTTTTTTCCATGGAGATTTAATCCCATTTTTCCAGAAAAGGAAAAAGTGCCCTTTTCATTTGGGGGGTTTTACTGAAATAGCTTTTCCCCTACTTTTTTAAGGGCCATTTATATACTTTGTGACATCTCACATAGCTTTTGGCCGCCAAACTTGGTGGGCCCCGGGGGTATTCAGCTGAAAGGGTCCCCGTCCTTTGGGAAGAAAAATGGCACTCCCGAAAAAGGGCTTCTGTTTTCCTGGGGTTTAGGCCAGTTTTTTAAGGCACAGTGTATAGAAGAAAAAACATACATAAAAAAAAAACCTCGGCCGTTGGCCACTAACTACACATGTCTAAAGAGTCCCTCTCTCACATGTGAACAGGACCTAACGTCCAGTCTCACAAAAACACTTTCTCCCAGTCTCCCGCTGGGTCCCGGCTTCTTCCAAGCCTCTGGGGGGCCAAAGCCTCTCTCTCCAGCTCCAGTGCTGCTCCAGGTTCTGGCAGCAACCACGCCCCCCTGTACACCTGAAGGCCCCGGCTTTTTATAGGACTCCCGAGCCCTATCCAAAATGTGGCCTGGAACATTGGGAGTAGACGCCCACCCAACGCATTGTCTACTCCCAATAAGAGCCAACCCAGGAACGGCTGAAAAGCCAAATATCCTATATAGTTGCCAACCACTTAGAGTGCTGCAAAACATACAGCTGGCTCTTATCCCACCAAGGCCAGGTATCCTTGGTGACATGTTGTATATACCACTCTGGTATATCTCCACCTAGTGGCAGCAACAGGCAACTACATGTAGCCAGTCTGTCACAACTTATATAAATTAATCATGTCTCCATGTGTCCATCTGTTCTCAAGACTAAGTTCAATTCTTTTAACCTCTCCTCATAACTAAGATGCTCCATCTCCTTATAAGTTATAACTAAGTTTGGTTGCTCGTCTTTGCACTCTCTGTAGCTCCATTACATCCTTTCTATAAACTGGAGCCCAAAACTCAGAAGCATATTCTGAGTGAGGCCATACCAATGCTTTATACAGTGGTAATATTAAATCCTTGTCCATGCCTCTTTTAGTACATGCCAATATCCTGCTTGTCTAAGAGGCAGCTGATTGACATTGCATGCTTTTCTGTAATCTATGATCTACAAGTACACCCAGAACTTTCTCAATGAGCGATTCTTCCAGTTTGTTTATCCTAGGACATATGATGCCTGCAGATTATTAGTACCAAGATACAGAACTTTACATTTATCCACATTGAATCTCATTTGCTAAGTAGATGCCCAAAAAGTGTGTCCAGGTCTGTTTGCACTTTATGAACATTTTCCATAGATTGCACAACACTATATAGCTTGGTGTCATCTGCAAAATAGAAACAGTGCTATATCATAAATAAATACATTGAATAAAAGAGGACTCAATACTAAACCTTGGCATCACCACTCATAACCGGGAACCATTCAGTGTAGAAATCATTTAACACCACTATCTGAGTATGATCCAATAGTCAGTTTTTAATCCAGTTGCACACTATTATTTCTAACCCAATAGACTTTAATTTACCCAACAGACGCTTATGAGGGACAGTGTCAAACGCCTTTGCGTGTCTAAAAATCCACAGCCGCCCCGCTATCCAGACTTCTACTCACCTCTTCATAAAAACAGATCAGGCTGGTCTGACAGCTTCTGTCCTTAGTAAAATCATGCTGGCAATCTCTTATAATGTTATATTCAGCCACATATTCCTGTATATAGTCCCTTATGAGCCTCTCAAACAGTTTTCCCACAATAGATGTAAAACTTACTGGCCTATAACTACCAGGGCAAGACTTGGAGCCTTTTTTGAAGCTATGAACCATATTTGCCCTGCACAAGTCATTGGACACTATAGCAATCACCGGTGAATCTCTAAATATCATGTAAAGGGGCATAGAGATAACCAAGCTGAGCTCTTTAAGAACTATTTGGTATAAGCCATCTGGACCTGGAGCCTTGTTCACATTCAGTTTATTTAACATGTCTTGAACCATTTCTTCACATTATTGTACACTGTTCTGCAATGTATTACTATGTATGAACAGTGTACAAGTGATCAGACCCCAAGTGGACAAGTACGCTAGGAGAACTAAAAATAAAAGTAAAAAAAAGTTCTACAAATATAAAATAAAGCTTAGAAAAATTAATGTTCAAAACACCCAATTTAAAATATAATATAATTTTTATTGCTGTATCCATAAAAGTCTAATCTAATAAAAAATAATTTTATTTATTCTGTATGGTTAAAAATCCAACACAAAAATTGTGTTTTTTTGGTCACTTTGAGCCCCCAAAAATATAAAAGGAAAAAAAATTGTAAGAAAAAGGGGGAATCAAAAAGTCAAATGCTTCCCAAAATGAAAAAATAAAGTTCTTTCATCCTGAAAAATAATGACCCTAAACCAAGTTTAAAAATAAAAATAGAAATTAGGGTTTGAAAAACACCATAGTCATCAGAATCGTATAACCCCCAAAATAAATATAAAAAATTTTCCCCCTTTGCCCTTTTTCGTTCAGTTTTTGGGTTTAAAATCTTCCCCCTGAAAGCCGATGAGACAGTGGAATTTAAGGCGGAGGGGGTATGCAAAAATTAGCTGACAAACTCCACTCCGTTGTCCCTTTCTTCCTGGGGGATGTAGGACAAAAGGAAAATTTCAGATTTCTCCTTAAAATTTCATGTTATGTAGAGTTTTACCTTCTTTTATTAGGGGAAAAATTTGATGTTTCCCTTACCTGCAGCCGCTGCTTTAAATAGTTTTTGCCGTTGAAATCTATGGTTTACTGCATTTTGTTTTCATGGTGTATGTTTTTTACCTGCTGCATGCATGCCTGAAAGCTTATTCCTTTTGCAAACCTATAGTTTATGCAGGTTGTATCACATAGTTTTGTTTGACTGTACAGCGGTTCATTTGTGTTTGCCCCTTTTAATCCGGGGAAAATTAAAGTTTTGGATTCTGTTTAGCGGGGTTTTGCTCCCTTTTAGTCTCTCTCTTTAATACATCTCATGACACTCATTGGGGCGCGTCCCATTTGATTTTTCCTTGGAATTCTTTTCATTTTTGTTTATCCTGTCCCCCAATTTGGTTTTTTGAGTTACTGCTTGTATATGTTTACAAAAAATTTACCCACATACTGTAAACACTTTTTTGACCACAGCTGCGCGAGACTTTCCCAAACACTGATAACTATCCTGATGGCAGAGGAGATGCAAAAATTTCCTTTTTGTGCCTTGCATGATGACACTTTTTTTTTATGGAGATATTTTGCCACTTTTGTACTTTTCAACCTTCCTTCTAGCCCTCTCCAGTAAAATTTCCATGGTCAAAAATGGTTTAAAGTATCTTTAAAGGGCGTGAAGAAGAGTTAAGTTCTCCTACCCAAGTTTTAACTAAAGACATTTCCCTCACCAAATTTTTCCCCCCAGCTCTGAGGATCAATATCAAGACTATTTTTCTTACATATTACATAGTTCATAGTTTCATATTTTTCTTAGTTTGAAAAGGCTAAAAAAAAGACAATCCCATCTAGTTCACCCCCTTTTGCAAAGGTGTTAATCCAGAGGAAGGAAAAAAAACCCCAAATCAGGTGAGCCAATTGTCCCATTTTGGGGAAAAATTCCCTTTCCCCGACCCAATCGGAAATCAGAAAAATCCCTGGATCAATGACCCCTTCCTGAATCCTAGCACTGTAACTTTTATATTTTTACGCCCGAAAGCATCCAAACCCTTTTTGAACTCGGTTATTTTTTTCACCAGACAATTTCCCCGGGCAGAAAATTTCCATAGCCCTGCTCTTAAGAAAAGAATCCCTTTTTCTATTTTATGTAAAATTTTCGTTCCTCAAGACTAGAGGATGCCCCCTTTGTTCTAGATAAGCCCTGTGTAAAATAAATCTTGGGGAGAGACTCTTATTGCTTTTGATGTTTTTTAAAACATATGTATTATGTCCCCCCAAAGCCTTTTTTTCTCTAAACTAAATAACCCCAATTTGCTAATTTTTTTTGGGTACTGAGTCCAAACCCGTCCTTTTTTTTTTTTTTGCCCGCCCTTTTACCCGTTTTTGCTCTCAATGTTTTCTGTGCACGGTCCCAAAACCGTACACAAAATTTCCATTGGGGGCTAACCCTGGGGCTTTTATAAGGGGGAAAAAAATGTTCCATCATGGCTCTATGCCCCTTTTTAAAGCACCCCTGACCTATTTCTTTTTGGGTGCGCGCCAAAACCCGGCTGCTCAATTAAGTTACTTCCCCAGGTTTTTCCCCAAATCCTTTTCCTGTCATTTTACCCAGTTTTTTCCATTTAACATGAATCTGTAATGGGTTTCTCTTCCCCAGTGCAACCTTGCATTTTATCAGTGTTTAAAACCTCATCTGCCATTTTCCCCGCCCAGGCTTCCAACTTTTTCCAAACCCTTTGTAATAACATTTATCCCTATTGTGTTTATTACTTTACAGAGCTTGTATCGTCTCAAAGATCAATTCTACGTGTATTCCCTGGTAAGATCTTTAAAAAATTTAAAGAGGAAGGGCCCATATGACCCTTTTGGTACCCCACTAGTAACCGATCCGTCTGAGTTTTACCGTTTTAAATTACTCCCTTTTTTTTTCTTCATGGAATTTTCTACCCACTTGCACACATTTCCCCCCCTCCAAAACTTTTTCATTTTTATTTACCAACCTTTTATGTGGCACCCCTATCAAATCTTTAGAAAAATCTCGATATAGACACCTCAACCCCCCCCCATCTAGCATGGGTTCCCATAGAACTGATGAGATTAGTCTGACGGACCCATCCTTCAGAACCCATGCTGGGAACGGCGTTATACAAATTTATTTTCATGGATACTCCCGGAAAGCAAACTCTGAGAAAACCCTTTAAACATTTTTCCTACAACGGAGGTTTAAACTTACTGCCCATAGTTTTTTGGTCCTTTTTTACCCTTTTTTTAAAATTGGCACCCCATTTGCTTCGCCAATCCTTTGGGACATAACCCCTTATTAGACAGTCCATGAAAATAAGAATGGGGCCCATTATGACATCATATAAATCTCTTAGGACACGTGGGTGTATGCCATCGGGGGCCCCCCCGGGGTTTGTCTTTTTAATCTTTCCCAAACGGACGCACTTCTTCCTGGGTTTTTGCAAAAAAACTTTTAAGTTTGGGGTTTTACCACATCTCCTGTTTCACAGGAAGGTCAAACCTCCTCAGTAAAAACAGTGGAGAAAAAAAGGTTTAATACGTTTGCTTTTTTTCTCATCGCCCCCTACTGTCTCTCCCCCCGTATTTTTTAAAGGGCCAACTTTTTCTTTTTTAATCTTTTTCTATTTATTAGTTAAAAAAAAATTTTTGGGGTTAGTTTTACTTTCATAGCAATATGTCTTTCCTCTCCCCTTTGCTTCCTTTTTTCTTTATTTTACCACTTTATTTTTTTTTCCCCTTTGCTTTTTTATGCCTCTTCATGCCCCCGTTTTAGAGGGGAAACGCTTTCTTTTTTTTTTTATTTCCACTTTTACATCCCCGTTTATCCCCATTTGGGTTTTTTTCCTGTTTCTAATTTTTTTATTTCCCTAAGGATTACCTCCACAGTGGTACCTAGGATGTTTTTAAAAAAAAATCCCCATTTATTATTAGTTCTGCCCAATTTAGTTTTGTAAGGCCAAAAAAAAACAACCCCATCCCCGTTCAGCCTATTGTGCAAAGTTTTGATCCAGGAAGGCAAAAAACCCCCATAGGTAGAAGCCCAAATTTTCCAAATTTTAGGAAAAATTCCTTCCGACTCCCAAACGGCAATCAGAATAAATCCCTGGGTCAGCAACGCTTTCCAGAATAGTAGTCACCATAACTTGTTTACTATTCGCTCCAGAAATACATCCAGACCTTTTTAAATTTTTTGGG
>JAODAL010041586.1:0-35720 GCA_025379985.1 Phyllomedusa bahiana | reverse complement strand
GAAAAGATTTCATCTGTTTAAGGACATGAAGCGTGGAATGACGTTATTCACCCCGTAGTCCTGGCGACTGAGAAATAACATCGCCTCCTCGAATGGCCTCAAAAAACGTCAGGTGTCACGCATGAGTTGCCACTGGCTGACATCAAAGTTACACAGGGGAGTACTTCCGTCTGCTGGATCATCAAAAAAACCGTTAATGGCCTTTCTCTGTTCACACAGTCGGTCCAACATGTGCAGGCTGGAATTCCAACGGGTGGAAACATCGCATATCAGAGTGTGTTGGGGGAGGCCGTTCTGCCGCTGCAACTCGAGGAGGGTGTTTCTGGTTTTGTACGAATGGATAAAGTGCATGCACAGTTTCCTGGCCATTTTCAGAATGTTCTGAAGATTGGTGGAAGACTTCAGGAACCTTTTCACAACCAGATTGAACACGTTCGCCATGCAAGGCGCATAGACCATCCCTCCTCGGTGCAGCGCGGACACCCTGTTCCTCCCATTGTCCAACACCCTGGTTCCGATTTTGAGTTGGCGCGGCGAAAGCCCCACAACGATTTATTGCTGCAGGAAGCGGAGCAGTTCCTCCCCTGTGTGACGTCGTTTGCCGAGGCAAGCCAGGTGTAGAACTGCGTGACACCGCTGTGCCCTACACATGTGGTATGATGGAGCAGTACTGAAGAGGCTGAGATGGTGGTGGAGGAGGAGGAGGCGGACATTGGCTCAGGAGCCGCAGTTTGACAACGTGGAGGAGAAAGCGGCGTCTCCTGTCCAAATTGTTGGTGTGCATGGGCCGGAAGCACATTCCCCCAGTGGGCCGTAAAGGACTGTACTGGCCCTGACCTTTAGTTACAGCTCCAGACGTCCACGCTGCCATGCACCTTGGAACAAACCCGATAAGCTCAAGGACTGGCCCACCTTTGTTCTACATATTTATGAAGTGCTGGTACTGCCTTTTTGGAAAAGAAATTACGGCTTGGAACTCTCCATCTCGGCTCGGCACAAGCCATTAGTTCTCTGAACGGTGCAGAGGGACTGCAGTACCAACAACTTGGACAGGAGCACGGTCAGCTGCTGCACCTTAGGATGGTTGGACGCATACTGTTGTCTCTCTGCAATCGCCTCGCTGAACGACTGCTGGCACCATGAGTTAGCGAGGAGCAGGAGCATCTGGACTGGGAGATGATGTCAAAGAGAAACAGCTCCCTTCTGCAGAGGTGGTGGACCCTTGACTGGCTGCAATGGCATGCGTGCCACTGGGCGCGCTGTGCTGCCGTTGCTGCGGCGGCCAAGATGGACCCCCACATCTGAGCCACGTTTCTCCCAGGCCCGGATGGTGACGCTGCATGTGTTGACGCGGGCCGTGGTGCCAACGTTAGCTCCCTGGCCACGCTTCACTTTCTGCTTACAGATTCTACATTATACCCATATTGGGCCCTCCTACGGTGTCTTAGCAAAGAACTGCCACCCCTTTCCGAGTATCGGATTTTACCCCCCAACGCTCCGCACTGAGTGACTACTGCCGCCGCTGCTCGCTGAGCCCCCGTGCCGCTACTTCTTGGACCTGCGAAGCGGGTTTTTACCCGTGGCCGTTGGCTTCCCGACCTCCACACTGCTGCTATCCTGCTGACTCACGGCCACACGACCCACTTGCTGGCTGCGCCGTGCCTGACGCGCAAGCTGAGCCCTCTTCTCCTGACGATGATGAAGCCCTTGCCTCACCCGGCTCCCAAGTGCGGTCGGCTACATCATCATCACGTTCCCACCGACTCTTGGCTGGGGCTGTCAGTAGTGTTGAGCGATTAAGTTGACCATCGACATCGACCATCATCGACAAGATAATCGATAGTGGGTGGTCGATTATGAGGGGATGACCTTTTAAATTTCTATGGGAGGCAACAGCACCTTCATCTTTATACCCAAACAGGGCTGGAGAAGCTGAATTAACATCCACAACAGTCAATGGATAGTGCTACATCTTAGGCAAACAATTAGGTTATAAAGCCACAGAAAAAAAACACACCATTCACTATCCCTGTCTTCTACCACAGCATGACCCTTAAACCTGCAGTATGAAGGCAGTATGATTTGAACCATCATTTTACTTGAACTGGACATTGAATATCCCTGTCCTGGAACGCAGCATGAGCCCCAAACCTGCATGACCCCCAGATTTCAAAGTGCCGGAAAAAGGAGTCTTTCAACCACCATTTTTGTTTCACTGGACATTGATATTCCTGTCCTGGGCCACAGCATGAGCCCCAAACCTGCATGACCCCGATTAAAAGTGCCGGAAAAAGGGTCTTTTCAACCACCATTTTAGTTGAACTGGGGCATTGCTTATAATGTCCTGGACCGCAGTATGACCATTAAACCTGTCTTGACCCCAAATTAAAAAGTGCCGGGAAAAGGAGTCTTTGAGCAACCTTTTTTATTTGAACTGGACATTAAATATTTGCCCTGAAGCGATGCCATTAAAACCGTCTGACCACAGATTAAAAGTCCCGGGAAAATGGGAGTTTTTTCAAACCATTTTTTCCTGGCATTTTCGCCCCTGTCCGGGTAGCGTTTGCCCCCCCGTATGAATGGGCCAGTTGGCTTCATTTGGAAAAATGGTGGTTAAGCCCCGTTCCCCAGGTGCCCTTTTTCTTGGCATTCTTTTTCTTTATTTATCCGTGTGGAGGAAACTGTCTCTGTACTTTTTCTCTGTCCGTGCTCCATCTCCATGTCCTTGGGTACTATTTTTGGTAAAGTTTTCCTGTACTCCCTTGTACAATTAGAGGAATTTTTTAACAGTTTTTTGTACATGCAAGTTTTTTGGGGTTTAAATTCTAAAAAAAACCTTTTTTAAAATATAGGATGGAATCCCCCATGTCTTTGTTTCTTTTTTTTTTAAAATGTATTAAAGGGTTGTCTCAATACGGGGGATTGTATTTATGTTAAGATCTTGAAAACAAGTCATTTTGAAATATGTGTCCTTCAGTGTCTCCCTTTCCGTTTTCTGACAGCCCCATCCCTTGAGCCACCTTACAATTGGGAACAAATGTCTGTTTGAAAAAACATTTTTTTATAATAGGACCTGTAGTTAGTGATTTCAAAGCAAAATGCCCCCAAAATTCAAAAATGCCCCTTTGAGCCATTTGGAAAATTTGTGAGAACAAATTTCTGTTAGAAACAACATTTTTTTTTATAATAGGACCGGAGTATGCTGCATTTCAAAGCAAAAAGTCCCAAAAATTCAAAGCAGACCCTTGACCCATTTTGGGAAATTGTTAAGAACAAAAATGTCTGTTGAAACAACATTTTTTTTTTTAATATGCCCTGTAGTTTGCTGCATTTCAAGCGCATGACCCAAAAATTAAAAAAATGACTTTCACCCATGTAAAAATTTGTGGGAGAAAATCCCACTTAAAGCACATTTCTGTTACAAAGGCCTGTTATTGCTGTATCTCACAGTACATGACCCAAAAAATTATAAATATGTTCTCAGCCATATTAAAAAATTGTGAGTGGAAATCCCAAAAAAAGCGACTTTTCTGTTCCCCAAAGGCCCATATTTTGCTGCTCACAGTACATGACCCCAAAAAAATTTTAATAGGGACTTTGCCATTAAAATTGGGGGGAAAAACCCATTTAAAAACCCCTTTGTTCAAAAGGCCCATAATTATGTGTTCCAGCAAATGACCTCAAAAAAAATGAAATGAGAAAATTTTAAAAGATAAAGTGGAAAAATGGTTACGGGGTTTTCATAAAACCCTTGCTGCTTTTACAGTCCCCCTACACCCCAAAACCAGCAAAAATGAAACTTTGGAAAAAGAGATAAAAATTGCAGTAAAAAAGGATCATTTTAAAAAAAATTTTTCAAGAGGACCATTTCTGTTTGAAGGGAAATGTGAGTGACGGCAACTAACGGGGGACCTCGGTAATTGGGGCCACAACATCATGAGACCCATCCCTGATTCTTTTGAAAGTAAAACGATCCAAATTATTGTGGAAAAGCCGGATGGTTTGTCGTAATGTCCTCAGCTGGCTGAAGGTTGCTAAATATGACGCTGGCGCTGGGCAGGCAACCCTCTAGCGTGGCGAGCGAGTCGGGCATTCGCCCCATTTTGGATACCAGAAGTTTTTGGGGCCCGGGAACACACCCAAAAACTCGGTGTTGAGCCGATAGTCGTGCCCTGATCTTAGCGGTCTCTGTGTGTTGGATGTGTGCCCTGCATTGCATGTGTTGGTGAGGGGTAAATAAAGTTGCCAGGGTCCCCCTTTTTGGCTTCTGCCCCTTCCCTGCTGCTGCTCCCGCTCGGCTACTTGGCACTTTTTGCTGTCACTCGCTGATGTTGTTCCACGTGACTTTTTGGGGAAAACGTGAAGAGACGAACAGTGTTCCAGTGTCAATCGCAAGGTCCCCATTTCCTGCATTTTATCTCTTTTTTGGGTGGGGGGAAAGGGAAGTGCTGAGTTTTGTTTTGTACGGGGGATCCAGGGGGTGGCCACCAGAAACTGTTGTTTTTTTTTGAGGGCCCTTAATGCGGGGGCTTTTTGGGGAAATGAGCACCCAAGCACTCATGTGAGTGATGGACCCTTTGTTTTCCCCAAGCCTCTGGGTGGGGGGCATTTGCAAATGATTTCCTATTTCTCCTCGCCTCAATTTCGCGAAAACCTTTTCCGGCAGGGACGTCGGTAACGTCGGTGTCTAGGAATATCTCCTCTCCTCCTCCTCCGTGCCTCCCCGGGACGCTTCTCAAGCCCTGACTTGCTGAGATGATGCACCCTGAGGCTATGGCCCAAAACCTTGCACTAGTTGGTCCCCCACTGCCTAATGGGAAACGATGAAATTGGAAACTGGGGCCTTGTTATTTTAGGAGGAAAGGTCCGTATCCCCTCTGGTCCGTTCCCCTCCGCGCTGGGGGGGACCCGTTGTTTCAGAGTGTCCAACGATCGTTCCCGAACTAAGATTCCCCCAAGCTCATGCTGAAAAGGGGAAATTTTCCCCACTGACCCTTTTTTGGGGGGCTTCTTCAAAACTGGCAAGGATGGTCAGAGTCTTTCACCTGCCTCCTCTCGGTGGCTCAACCCCCGAGGTGCAAACCCCTGGTTTTTCGGAAAGTGTACTTCGTGCTGCGTAAGGCATTGCACTGCGCCACAATTTGGGGGGGATGTGGGGGTGGAATTCCGCGTGTTGCCACGCAACAAAAGAGGGGTTGTGGGGGGGTCGGGAGCGCCGCAGCCAGGCGGGGGCGAAGTTGGGGGGGAAACGGCGGAAGGCGACTTGGGTTCGAGCCTTCCTAGAGGCAGTAAAGACCCGGTTGCTCTTTAGAAATTTTTGGGGCGACAAGGGGTTTTGCAATGCCAGGGAGGGGTGTCCAGTTACCGTTTAAGGGGGGCCGAGATTTCGCCCGTTTTATCGCACACCACCTTGCCCCGGCACAAGGTTCTTTGGGCCCCCGCCGCGTTTGGGCTCGTTGCGGAGAACCGTCCACAGCTCTGACCTGGTGTGGACGGTCTCAAGCAGTTAATTTCAAAACGGCCCGGGTTTCTTTGGGGAGTGATGCCCAGAGGACCCTTTGGGGGGAAAAAAACCTGAACCCTCCTGCGGTTTTGAAGGCGTGCGGGGTGAGAGCCCCGTCACCCCCAGAGACATCACCCCGCTCCCCGGAGCTTCCAGAGATATGCGCGTTGGCCGTGTTACTAGTCCATGTGTGGTGGTCAGATGGCTTTTCCCGGACGATGCAGAAACGCGTTGAAAATTTTAGATGCACGTGGGTGGCCGGGGAGGGGGCGCTGGATCTGGGATTGGGGGGGGCAAGGGCCATGACGTGGCGGAAAACCCTCTGTGTCCCCAGACGGAAAGGCTAAAATTTTCCCAAAGGGAAATTGGGAATGCCCACATTCAGGCTTTTGGCTTTGGGATGGTTTGGGTTAAAGTGTTTTTTCTGCTCCCCAAACCCGGATGACAGAAGGCTGGTGCTAGACTGGCCGTGTACGGCGTGCAGGTCGTCAAATGGCGGAAGGGGAAAGGGGTAGGTGGGTTCTGGTGGTGTGGTGGTACTGGGGAGGTGGAGGCTGAAGCGGGGTGATCCCCCGTCTTGATCTGAGAGACATGGGGGTGAGGAAGCTTGGTGGTGGCCGAGGGGGGAGGGCGGAGACAGAGGGTGTGAAAAGTGGTTGGAGGGCCGGCGTCGTCTGGCCCTTTTTTTTGCAGTGTTGCCTCCCTTTCAACTCATGATTCGCTGATGTGTAGACATGTTGGTGGGGTTAACCCCCCAAGGTTCTTGCCTCTTACTTTGGTTTGGCAAAAAGGGGGCAATGAAAGCTGGGGGAATCAGAGGGTTGGTCAAAGAAAGGGCCCAGGTTGGAGGTCCTGGGCCTTTTTGTGGCGATAAAGGATGACGGGGTTTGCGCTGCCCCCCTGGCTGGCGGAATATATCAGCGGATTTGCGACCCCCTTCCCTTTTTTTGGGGGGAACCCGTATAAAACCCACCCATCGTCTTCCCTTGTCGTGGATGAAGCGCCCCCCCAAGCAAAAATTTTGCTAAAAAACCCGTTGGTCCGCAATGTCGTATCATCTTTATCAACAAAGGTGATTGGGCGTCCTGCTTCTGCATCCCCGGAGCTGGGGCTTTAAAACAAGAGGGATGCAAAGGGCGTGCCCCCGCCGGGATTTTTTCCGATTGCCGGCTTCCTTCTCCTCTTTATGGCTTTAGTAATGGGTGTCGAGCAAAGAAAATCATCCTCTTGTCTTTTAAAAAAGCCCCTTTTGACCCACCGCATTTTGTCATCAAAAAGGTCTTCAGAAATGGATTGTCCCCAGTGGTTGGGTTAAAAGAGTTGACATTTGGGCTGCTTCATGTTGGACGGAGCTGGGTGATGTGATGACGACATTTGTGGCCGTGATGGGGGGATGGGAGGTAAAAACTGGAGTTTTCAGGTTGCATTAACCCCTGAAGACAGATTGGCGACGATATTCGTTCTTTTGATTTACAGGGCCCCGACCCCCGCATGACAGGGGTGAGGGCCCGAAATGGGGATCCCCTGGCTGCGTTTTTGTCGCCCCGCACTGGGAAAAGCACCTTCTTTGTACCCCTTACCTCCATGTGCTAACCCCCTCTTTTCTGCTTACCCCCTGCATTTTCGCTCCTGTTGAAATATAAAAATTTGAGAAAGGGGGGTGTTTTGGAAAGTCTTTTTAAAAGCGGCAATCCAGCTTTTTCAAAATTTTCCCTCTAAACAAAACCAAAATTGCTGGATTCAAATTTAAAAAAACAAAGGGGTCTATCAACAAATCTGGCTGGGCAAAAAATCAAAAAAACACGTATCTGTTATTTTTTCGTATAATAACGGTATTTTTTTCCCTTTCAATTCATGTGGGGGGACTATAGAATTGCTGTTTTTGATTTAGGGAAGCTGGTCAATGAACAAAGTGGGTGCGCAAAAAATCAAAAAACAGATTGTTATGTTTTGGGATAAACCGGTATTTTTTGCACCTTTCAATTCACCTGTGGGTGACTTGAATTGTGTTTTAAGTTTACGTGGGGAAACTGCGTCAATGAAACCCAAAATGGGGCGCAAAAGTCAAAAAAACCGTTTTTGTTATGTTTTGTATAATACCGGTATTTTTGACCTTTAATTCACTGTGGGGGACTATAGTTGCTGTTTAAGATATACGTGGAAGCTGGTCAATGAAAAAAGTGGGTGCGCAAAAAATCAAAAAAAACGATTGTTTTGTTTTCGTATAAAAACGTATTTTTTGCCCTTTCAATTCACCCGTGGTGATATAGAATTTTTGTTTTAAAATTTATGGATGCTGGTCAATGAACAAAGCTGGGTGCGCAAAAGTCAAAAAAACATGTATATGTTATGTTTTCGTATAATACACAGTATTTTTTGCACCTTTCAATTCACCTGTGGTGACTATAGAATTGCTGTTTTAAGATTTACGTGGATGCTGCGTCAATGAACAAAGCTGGGTGCGCAAAAGTAAAAAAACACGTATCTGTTATGTTTTCGTATAATACACGGTATTTTTGCACCTTTCAATTCACCTGTGGTGACTATAGAATTGCGGGTTTTAGATTTACGTGGATGCTGCGTCAATGAACAGTGCTGGGTGCGCAAAAGTCAAAAAACACGTATTGTTATATTTTCGTATAATAAACGGTATTTTTTGCACCTTTCAATTCACCAGTGGTGACTATAGAATTGCTGTTTTAAGATTTACGTGGATGCTGCGTCAATGAACAAAAGCTGGGTGCGCAAAAGTCAAAAAGCACGTATCTGTTATGTTTTCGTGATGTACACGGTATTTTTGGCAACAAACAACCTGTGCTGACTACAAGATTGCTGGATTGTAAATTTAACTGCAAGGTGGATATATCAACACAGGTGGAATGGGTAAAATTGAAAATGAACACCTATCTGAAATGTATACTGATAATAAAAGTGGAGTTTTGCACCTAACAAAGAGACCTGCAGTTACTAGAAATGTTGTGTATCCAATATAAGTTCAGGCTGCCCAATATCCAGGAAATATTTCAATAGCAAACTGTTAATAATAAAGATATTGCAGTGCAATGTCTACACTAAGTCTTGGTGAACTTTATCCAGTGTTCTTTATAGATAGAGCTTGTCTGTGTTCGCCCCCGCTCCCCCTGTGACTTTACAGCGGTAGATGCTGCTTTAAAATTCTCTAGCTAACTACATAAATCTTCAAATCTCTAATCTAACTAATTGGAAGGATCACATCTAATAGTAGAGGTTTCTCTGTGCAGAAATTAGGACTAATTTCGCTGAGCTGTTTGGCCACAGGCAGATCGCACGTCCTATTCCTATGAGACGCTGAGAGACACTAAGGCTGAACAGGAAACGCTGTTCTGTGTAATACGAGGTCATGTGATTTTTCCAGCCAATCGCAACCATACACATCCCAGTCATGACGTCGCACATACATCTCACCCTGCTCTATTCTGTAATCTGATTTGCTGGCCGCCAAAATTACAGGAAGCGCCGAAAATGGCGCGATCTTAATAGATGATGCACAGATTTTAACCTTAATTATCGCATGATCTGAAAATTTCGATCACCATAAAAACCTTGCCGATTTCAACTTTGTCGATAAAAATCGCTCAACACTAGTCTTTACAAATATAAGCTGTCTGTGATTTTTGGATAAGTTGTCCAGAACAAAGTCAAATTCAGGTTGGCATCCCTGGTACATATACTGTATATAGTCCTGTTGGAAATATCAGTTTTATTATGTGACAATATTGAATTAGAATGGACATTTTTTTTACACTGTTCAACAGTTAAAAAGACAAAAGTCAAATTGAAATCTTTAAAAAGTTAATATGTCAAGTAGATAATTTAAGGAAAAAACATCAAAGTCTGTTTCATCATTACATTCTTATTAAGCTCATCAGACAGTTTGTTTAAACTGCTTTTACTGCTATACATCCTTATCGAAGTATCAGATATCTTTCACACAGTTTTCCTTGCAACAGATGCACTGTCTGCTTCAGCGAGAAGTTATATCAAGAAACCAAAGAAATTCCTCTCTCGGAATGTCTCTTATCAACCAATGCCTAGCGACCTTACGTAGATACAGGAGACTATGAGGTTTCAGCAACAGCCAATTAGCCAATGACAGAATAATCATTTGATTCTTAATACGTAGAAGATATCAAACTGTTACTTCCTATTAATAAATCAGATTTATGCCCCCGACGGAAGGTGTGGGTTGTAGCTCTCGAGCTCCGGCTGTCGACAGCTGTAATAATAATATGAGTCGGAGGAGACATTTAATTGGTTAAAGGAGTAGTGGAAAAATACTTCTACCCCTAATTTATCATTTTGACGTTTGGTGCCATGCTCTCAAACGACCCGAGGACCTTTCAGAGGGGGGCTGTCGCCTTATCATCGACTGCACGGTCCTGGATTGTCCGAATCACTTGGGGCTTGATCACCCCAACAGACACGGGTAAGTTCGCTGATTTTTTATAAATCTGTGACTTATCTGTTTATCGGACAATCTAGTGAAAGTCTTTTGGTGGTTTGTCGCATCTCTTAGGAGACCTGTAGGCGTTCAGGTGTGCTTCCAGGGTGTGGTCCGGTACTGGTGTGCGTATCATATGCGTATACCTTTTAAACGCTACCAATTGATGTCTCTGCTTGTTGCTCTGTAAAGTACATGTGACTAGATAGTGTATTTTCCTTTTTGTATCATATTTCAGTGTAGGCCAGGAGCTGGGCTCCTGATGTAAAAATAAGATATCAGGGATAGAGTCCCTAAGAAGAGACCCGGTAGCGACCGAAGCCTGTTATACAGATGTTATATGAAAAAAGTCCAGATGATCAGCACTGGGCCGTAGGAAAAGGAGGAACTTTATTTAGAAAAAGACTGCCAATACAAAAGCGGTATAAAAACCACAGCAAACAAAAACCAGCAGGCAGATCAGAGAAACATGAAGGACACGGACGCTGACATGTTTCGGGCGGTAGCCCTTAGTCGTAGCACAGTGTAATTAGAGCCTCAGCCTTAAGTAGTGTCTAAAATCAATAACATTTCCTAAAATGGGGAACACCTGAGAAGGGTAACCCTTACCTAGTAACGGGACGCCGTCCGCCATGACAGACCAGAAGGCATACAACCGGAAGCCACGCAAACCGGAAGCTGTAATAGTGGAACGCAAGTGCGCCCCACTATACAGGAAGTACAAGATGCAAAGTATACCGGACAAGACCCGGGAAACCGGAAGCGGAAATGGCATCAGTAAAATACAAGATGCGCTCCACTAAATCGAAGTGGAGGCTCTAATTACACTGTGCTACGACTAAGGGCTACCGCCCGAAACATGTCAGCGTCCGTGTCCTTCATGTCTCTCTGATCTGCCTGCTGGCTTTTGTTTGCTGTGGTTTTTATGCCGTTTTTGTATTGGCAGTCTTTTTCTAAATAAAGTTCCTCCTTTTTCTACGGCCCGGTGCTGATCATCTGGACTTTTTTCATGTTTATCTCTGGTGCAGCTTGGGCACCGATCATGCACGGGAACCTAAGGAGAACTCTCAAGTTGGGCTGTGTATCCAGGTGAGCTGGTTATCCTCCACGTTGTACAGTTTGTGTTGCCAAGGCATACCGTGCTCCCATACAGCCATTGACTCTGTTATTTTGTTTATATATACTTTTCTGCCGTCGGCACTACATTATACAGCACTTGCAAGCATGGCTCACCTTATACAAAGAAATGAAAAGGCCGCGCTGGTCTTTCAAAACAAAGGTGATATCAATCAGAGAGACACAGAATTTTCTGGAAAACTCAAGTTATTAGAAAAAACTATGGTACAGGAAATGAAAATTTGGTGGGACGCTACTACACTTAGAAATTATATTAAACAAAAAATGATTCCCAGAGGCTTACGCATCAAAAAGATCCCTACTACCATCTATTCCAATGAGTTTGTTACCAGTTGGAACTCCATATTATCTCTATGTTCTGCACAACTTATGGAATTAATAATCCAACAAGAAGAATCCAAATTGGAGATCATATCTGAGGAACTCAAACAGCTTGAAACAGAAATTCAGCAGTTCAAAGACTTACCGATGTACGAACAAGAGTTACAACGTGTGCGTAATACCGTATCACAGCTTGAAGATTCCGTGATGGAAAACAAAAAGCTAAAATTTGAACGAGATAATTATGATTACGACCATGACCAAGTATATGAATGGGGCAGAAGATCATATACTCCAACTACTCCACGCTCCATTCTGCGACGACCTCACAAAAGAAACAACTGGAGAAGAAAACAAAATCGTGTCAGTTTCAGCTCACTTGACTGATTCTACCGAAGATGGCACTGAGACCCAAGATGAAGCTTCTACCTCTACGGCTTCGACATCTCAAGCATCATATTATAAAAAAGGCAAAGCAGCCAAAAATTCAAAAAACGTAAAAGGCACATCAGAAGAGGTGGAAGAAAACACTCAAAAAAGTGGAAAGATGAAGACCAGGAACAATACCAATTAACACATCCATCTACTTCCATTGAAGTACTCAATTTATCTACATGTCAGCTTGATGCGTCTAAAATTGAGTTACTATCCTTGGGTCTTAATTTCAGCTTGGAAAGGGATTTTGATCTGTTTCATACTTTAAAGGATATAAATAAGTTTATACGCATTCTTACCTTACGTAGTCATTTTTTGGATACTACTCCAGATCAGCAGTCCCTATCTAAGCCGAATAATTCTAAAAGTTCTAATGTTTATCATGGCTTTTCATTTTCAGAACAACTTTCCATCCAGCAGTTGGAGGAGTTAGGGGAAAATTATGATGGTCCGTCAGTTAGCAGTGACCAAATTGTATATCCATGTATTACTAACAAAATTTAATGATGGACCGTTTCCAATTTTTGGTAGAACGTGACTTAAAAATATTGTACAATTCTTTGTCTGCTAATTCTGATGGCCACAACCTCACCACCCGACAGAAAACTGCCTTGAGAGAATTAAGGTCCAATGTGGACATTGTCATATGTATTGCAGACAAGGGTGGTAGTGTTGTGGTCATGGATCAATCAGATTATCATCAATCTATGTTGTCTCTTTTGAGTGACTCTTTTACCTATCTTAGATTGAAATTAGATCCTATTCAGGTCTTTAGCAGGGAGCTTGCCCACTTGCTGAACGAGGGTGTTTCTCTGGGGGCCCTGGACCTGAGACGATCGGACGCATTGTTACCAGAATTTCCTGTCACCCCCATTTTATATGGACTACCTAAAGTCCATAAGAGGATGCCTTTTCCTCCGATGCGTCCGATCGTCTCCGGCATAGGATCCCTGGTCTAACCACTCTGCCAATGGTTGGATTCTCTCCTCCAGCCGTTTGTGTCGTACTCCTGGTTTCCTGAGAGATACGAAAAGTGTTCTATTTTCCTTGAATACCAAAAAGTGGGAGGACGGTTTTGTTTGGGTCACATGTGACATCGAATCGTTGTATACTAGTATCCCGCATCAGGTTGCGTGAGCTGCATTACAATTTCACTTTGAAACTTATAGTGATTTTTCTTTGGAGTTTATTCAGTACTTACTTCAAGTGACTGATTTTCTCATGAAACATAATTATTTTGATTATTCGGGTGTGTTGTACTTGCAGACTAAGGGAGTGTCAATGGGGGCGAAATTTTCACCCTCACTGGCCAACCTTACAGTCGCCTGGTGGGAACATCTTTACATATTTTCAGACAGTAACCCCTTTGTTTCACACTTGGAGTGGTATGGCAGATACATAGATGATCTCCTCATTATTTGGAGGAGTGATATGTCTGCCATACCACTCTTCGTGGATTACCTAAATAATACCCCATTGAATCGTAGGTTTACGTTCTCCTACCATCAACACTCTATAACATTTTTGGATCTAGAATTAATAGCTGACCCTGATAAAATTATCACTTCCAGAACACATCGTAAACCTCAGGCTGGGAATACCATCCTGCATTTTCGCAGTTTTCATACTAAAAATACTAAGAAGGCTATCCCTATAGGTGAACTCACACGAGCAAGGAGAAACTGTAGCTCCACTGAGGATTACACTCGGGAAAAGAATTCTATCTTTCATAGACTTAAGAGTAGAGGTTACCCCACTTGGGCCTTGGATAGGGCGGCTAAAAAAGTAGATTCCCGATGTAGAGAGGCACTTTTACAGGATAAACCCTCTAATAGTGTTCCATCTTATGATATTCAGCCAACTTTAGTATTAAATCACACACGCCAATTCAAACAAGTCAAAGACATTGTTTACAAATACCTTCCATTATTAAAAGAAGATGAAGGTCTTAGCCAGGTCCTGCAAAATGGGTGCAATATTGTACCTAGAAAAAGTGTTACTTTGGGTAATCTCCTTTCTCCCAGTGTTAGTAGAAGCAAAAATAAGCCTTCTATGTGGTTACGTCATAAAGGCTTTGTTAGATGTGGGCACTTCCCATGTAAAACGTGTGGCTTTGTCACCCCTACCAAGGAGTTTTTCGGTTCTGATGGTTCCAGATCCTTTCCCATCCATAATTACATAAATTGCAACACTACTCATGTTGTTTATGTCATCAGATGTTCCATATGCAAACTGTCATATGTGGGCAGTACCACACGTAAACTTAAAATACGTTTTTTGGAACATCTGTATGATATTAATCATACCTCTAGTAGAGCTAAGTCGAGCGCTTCACTGCACTTTATTGAGTGCCATGGAGCCGATACCAAGGGTCTGGAACTTATTGGTATTGAAAGAATTTTCAGGCCTAAAAGAGGTGGCAATATTGAATATAAGCTACATGATAGGGAAGCATATTGGATGCTCCTTTTAGATACGTTTTCCCCCAATGGTCTGAACTCACATAGGGAAATTATGTTTCATATATAGATACATCTATGTAGTAGTATATACATTAGTTCGGGGTCTCTGTTATTTGTCATTTGTTATATTTCTATTTTTAGTTATTGAATATATATTCATTTATTTATTTTTTTTTTTCATTGACATGTATTTTCTCTGGCCTCTTTTTTGTTTTATGTCCCTCCATTCCATATGCTATATAGAAATGCAAATGTCTTATGTTTAATTTGTTACGATGTTGTTTTCGCTTATTGCATGTGTGCATATGTTTTTCATTTCTCACCACCTATTTATTTAATCAGCCCTATGTCGTGTTGTTTATGTTTTTGTTTTTTTGCATTATTTTACCTCGTCCTGTTCCGATGCGCCTGCCCGTCATGTAGACCAATAGAACGCATTTGCGTTCCACTTCGATTTAGTGGAGCGCATCTTGTATTTTACTGATGCCATTTCCGCTTCCGGTTTTCCGGATCTTGCCCGGTATACTTTGCATCTTGTACTTCCTGTATAGTGGGACGCATTTGCGTTCCACTATTACAGCTTCCGGTTTGCGTGGCTTCCGGTTGTATGCCTTCTGGTCTGTCATGGCGGACGGCGTCCCGTTACTAGGTAAGGGTTACCCTTCTCAGGTGTTCCCCATTTTAGGAAATGTTATTGATTTTAGACACTACTTAAGGCTGAGGCTCTAATTACACTGTGCTACGACTAAGGGCTACCGCCCGAAACATGTCAGCGTCCGTGTCCTTCATGTCTCTCTGATCTGCCTGCTGGCTTTTGTTTGCTGTGGTTTTTATGCCGCTTTTGTATTGGCAGTCTTTTTCTAAATAAAGTTCCTCCTTTTTCTACGGCCCGGTGCTGATCATCTGGACTTTTTTCATGTTTATCTCTGGTGCAGCTTGGGCACCGATCGTGCACGGGAACCTAAGGAGAACTCTCAAGTTGGGCTGTGTATCCAGGTGAGCTGGTTATCCTCCACGTTGTACATACAGATGTTATAGACAGATGATCTGAGTTTTTGATAAGACCTGCTGACGAGCAGAGGATATTATATAGGGGAAAAAAAAGTGTTTGAGGCTTAACCTCAATACACATTTGCATATATTTGTTCTCACCTGTTTTCTCATCTGTTTTCACCTAGGTAGCAACTGCATCAAGGGTTAAAATATACTTAGTCGGTGTCATTAGTTCATTAGTTATTTCCTAGTCGTCTCAGTGAGTTATTTGCAGTGAATTCTTGTAAGCGCTAAAGAGTTAGAACGCAGCTTTCAGTTCACAGCTTCTATTAAGGGGGGTTGTAGGGTTGCAGCTGCGGGCTCGCACTTCTCTTTCTCCTCTGGTCTCTGTGGCGTACTAAAAAATTATAGCGCTCAGTCTAAAGGTGCAGTAAAGTAATTGAAGCTCGAAGAGAAAAGTAGTAAGATATGTTGGACTTGAATAAAGTTAATGAAACTGTCTGTGTGCAATGTGCATAAATTACGGAGATTACAAGCTAACATGTGGGAGATGGCAATGAAAAAAATTGCAGAAGCATTCTAAAACTTAATGGTGGCTTGGCAGAGAACAGCGTGTTCGATTGCAAAGTATAATTACATTGAAATTGAATGTAAATATAAGAAGGATTTGATGAATGCATATGTATAAGGAGTGAGCTGCCGCCATTTCAAGATGGAGACTTTTGAGTGTTGGCTGTGTTCCAATTGTATTATCTCATCTCCGGCAACTCCCAATAATATTCCCTCAGCAACTCCCATAACTTCCGGAAGCCATATTAATGAAGTCTTTCACATCTTCTATATTTGGAAAGGCACCACCAAGCCCCACCCTTTTCACTTAACAGCGGCCATCTTGCTACACCTAGTAACATTCCTTCTCACCCCTCTCCTCCGGGCATTTCACTTGTTACTGCTAATGTAAACATTGATATGCAACTGTCGTGTGATAAAGTCTGTGCCAGCGCACCTACTACATCACAACAAACACCACCAGCAGCCCCGCAACCACTCTACCCTTTGTTCACACCATCTGGGACTTTCTATGTACTCTCCTCCTCTATAGCCCCTATTCTGACTTTCAGTGCTAACGGAGAGGAAAACGGGGAGGAGAACAAGTTGCCATTAGCTACAGGGGGCCAGGACTTACATCTGCAACCCAAATTAAAGGACTCCAGTATTTTCCTATTGCTCACAGCACACAGACTGCTGCTCTAGGAGAAGACACATTACTCAGAACACCCACTGACTTCCTTGGGGATACTGCCCACAGGACCGATCATCAAACTCCACGACAACACGTCACCGTTAGACAAACTACTCGTAACCCTAAGGGTGAATATCTGGACCTTAAAAGTGAATCCAAATCACCTGATGTTTGTACATTCATTACCCCAATTTGGGACACAAACACCACTCCTAGCTTCATTGTGGGGAACATTATCCAACAGGATACCATGGGAATAGTTAATCCTGCCGATGCACATCTGCAGCATAATGGAGGTATTGCTAAAGAAATTGTGAAGGAAGGTGGGATGGGAATACAGGAGGAATGTGACGAAATTAGTGCTCGTTTCAGTGGTGCTCCTCTCCCCGTGTCTGCAGCAGTTGTCACTCGAGTAGGCCGACTGAACTGTGATTACATTATTCATGCCGTTGGACCCATTTACAATAATGTTTGCCATGATAACTGTGTCCACCTGTTGAAACAAATGATGCATAATGTACTTGAATTAGCCAAAGCTAACAAGTTCCAATCGCTGTCCATACCCCTAATTTCTTCTGGCATCTTTGCATTCCCACCAATGGCATGTGTACAGGCCATACTCACCGCATTACTTGAACACAAGCCAATTCCTCCAGTACGTGAAATACGGATAGTGGTACTAACAGATGCTATGGCCAAATGTCTGAAGACTACGTGGCTCTCCCTTACTCAAACCACTCCCTCTCCCAGGGCAACTTCACCCTTGCTCAGGAGTATAACCTCGGTCCCGCTGCAAACTACACCCACATTCCCTCCACTACCAGAACCAGACTCATTCATGGACTTACCCCCACCTTCGGCAGCACCACCACCACCACCACCTCCTCAGCCACTGGATTCTCTTTCTCTTCCGGTGCTACCTTCTCATCCATCGGCACCAGCCATAATACCCCAGGATCAACCAAGCTACGTGCCTTTTACACCCGAACAAGTCAATAATCTACTAACCCAAATGCCAGACCCTGAGAAAAACCCTATGGCATTTTACCGTGGCATCAGTCAGATACAGAAGACATATTCTACCCCTTGGAAAGATCTATACCATGTTGCCAGCATCAAGGCTGGAGATTACTTTTGGCCTATCGTCAAATCAGCCCTACAAGAAGACACAACACTGTTGAGGACATCAGTGCTTACTCATCTGGGGAAGAGTTCTGCCGTCATCTTCATTCTTGGGCAAAGAAACGCTTGGATGAGTCCTCAGTCAATATCTTCAATTCTACTCAGAGTCCTACTGAATCCGTGGAGAATTCTTGTCACCGGATGTCTGCCTTATTCCAGGACCATGGGTTTGACATGAAAACTAAAGCTCACAGAATCCTCTTTTCAACGGCGTTTGTTAAAGGTCTCCTTAAACCCATTCGAGATTATTTTGAAACTATTCTAGCAGAATATGCAGAGCTGCCCGGAAGTCAACTTCTTTCTATTGCTAAGGCTCAGAGTTCTTTGTTGGCTCAGACTGAATCCTCTCAGCAATTGAAGAAAGTTTCTACAGTGTCCCTACTTGAAGAGCTCCTAAAGGGCCCTACATCCCAGACTCCTGAGACGGTACTATGCAATCAACCAGCACAGGTATACCCGGGACCTCAACCCATCAACTCATATCAACCTAATGGTTCGCGAAATGTCCATGTCACACCTCCTAGTGGGCAAGGCAGAATTCAAAAAGCTTGTTTTTACTGCAACCGATCCGGACATATCATGAGGCAGTGCCGCACTAAACCTTGTGATGACACCAGGAAACTTGCTACCTATGGTCAACCAATGCCGTCATACCCTCAAGCATAATCGAAGAAATGTTGGCTTTTGAAGGTAATGGAAATGTTTGGTTTTGATGGAACATGGAAATTGTCAACCAAAGTTGATTTCAAGATGACAAGATGGATGTGAAGAACGACAAGCAAGTGTAATGATGGAAACTATGTTGAAAGTGTAAGAAAGAAAATATGGAGGAAGAACTGAAGAATTCGATTTTGGTGATATAGAATTTGGACACTAATATTATGACAGGGTGGATGGAGAAGTTGTAAATAATACAAGGCAATGTGGGAGTAAATTTATATGCATCACAACAGCAACTGAATTAGTCTTCGGGACCTGTGGAACTCAATATCAAGTTTATGAACCTCAATCATCAAGATTCAAACAACAAACACAATGCTGACCTCAGTATCTTGTGTGCCCCCGATTTTCCAACTTGTCAATCAAGCTCTTTGAGTCTTCTTCAATATTTTGCATCCATCAACTGTAAAGTCTCACAGTCCAAGCTCCAATGGTGTTCTAAGAAAGTGGTATTCCTCGGACAATGCATATAACAGGGGACCAAACACCTTACTGATGATCGCAAAAAAGCTGTGATGCTCATTTCTTCTCCGACCAATCTAAAACAACTTCAAGGATTTCTAGGCCTCGTCACTTACTGTCGTCAATGGATACCCAATGCTTCCAGTCTTATGCAAGTTTTATATGATTCTTTCAAGGACATTATTTACACCAATGAACTCTCACTTGAGGCACAGGAGTGTTTTCAAACCCTGAAAAAACTTATCCTACAAGCTCCGGCTCTGGGAATCCCGGACTACTCACAGCCTTTCAACCTCTTCCTATCTGAACATTATGGCCACACTTCTGGAGTCTTGGCACAGAAACATGGAGAGCATATGAGACATCTTGGATACTATTCTTGCAAGTTGGATCTTGTTGCGCTTACTGCCCCTACTTGCCTCAGAGCTGTCATTACCGCACACGTTCTTCTTGATAAAACTCAAGACATCATTTTAGGCCAACCGGTCAATGTTTTGTCTCCTCATGATCTGCAAGGGATCCTGAAACAGTCGCAGCAACCTCATCTCAATAAACAGCGCCACTTCCATATACAATGCTCATGACTGATGCCTGAGAATGTCACCTTGAAGAGATGTACTACTCTCAACCCAGCCACTCTGCTTCCTCTCTCAAGGGGGAAGATTAAGATGAAGATCAGTCTACCACAGATGAACAAATGGAGGCTGAAACCTCCCATCTTCCTACTGTCTCTACATCCAAGTTGGAGAACCCAGACTATGTCTTCTACACAGAGATTCGGATGCAGATATGCAGATTATCAAGGACGATTCCATACAGGATTTGCTGTGGTTACCTTGCAAGAAACCATGAAGGCTGCATCTTTACCTTCGAGAATGTCAGCCCAAGAAGGTGAACTCTGGGCTGTAACGGAAGCTTGTAAGCTCACCGAAGAGAAGACTGTGAACATAACTCAGCCTATGTGTATGGAGTATAAAGTAATATCCACTGCACACCAAACAGGTTTTAGATGCAAAGATTATTTATTGTGACACTAGTGGGAGACCATCTTATATCATTACAGAAATACACTCAACAAGTATTTTACATTCGGTAGTAGATGTTTATAATGTAGCGACGTTTCGGCAATGAGCCTTTATCAAGCAAAACATCTGAAACAGTGATACAAAGAAAATGTATTAATATATGAGTAACAATAATGATATACAGAAATGTAGGGGAAAAGAAAAGGAAAAAAGCAAAAAGACAGTAAGGAAAACCGGGTGGAAAAGTGAGGAACATAGAATATGAGGTGTCATAAAAGAATGATAGAGAATAAGGCAGGTCCAGAGACGACTTACCTAAATGGCTGAGGAGAATGATATTGGAAGTGGTATATAGATGGTGGGGCGAAGCTTATAAAGTTAAATGGACGAGAGAAAGAGTAGATGAGTATCATAGTATGAGATACAATAACAGGTAAGAGTATATAGAGAATATAGAGAGACTCACCTGTAAATATAGTAGAAGGTGAAAAGCAAATAGTAGGTAAGGAAGAGTATGGCTGGGTCTAAAGGAGTGAAGGGATAAGAAGGTCATATGGTGCCTAAGTAGGGGCTACCCATGTGTAGAGATATGAGTAGGGAAATACCTGTATAAAAGACCAAACAGCGGGCAGAAGCGGCTTCTAGGGGGAATAGGATAAATAAATGAATAAATATGGGCAACAAAAGCTGGTATAAGGGCAGAAATAACGGTGAAAGGATAGAGCAGACAGGAGGATGGCTTACCAGGGGATAGCAGGTAATGGGCGCGACGTCCGGAGCCAGAATGCAGAGCCGATAACGACCGGCGTGCGGGACGCCATATAAAGGCGTCCGCGCATGCGCGGAACCCGCCGCGGCTGTGCAGTGGAGAGGAGGTACCAGGAAGAAGGGCAAGGGAACACGCTTGGCCAGAGCGCATGCGTCGGAAATCCGCGCATGCGCAGTGTGGAAAAGACGGGAGATAGGGGTAAAGAAGCGATATATAGTAGAGAGGTATGTAATAAGGTTAGAAATGGGGAATATAGGCAGTAAGAGCGCAGCGACAGCAAGAGAGACAGGTGTAAAAGGATGGTGTGAAAGGATTATAAAGGAAAGACAGAGGAATAAAGGGGAATAAACAAAGGAGGAGCACAATGTAAAATGGGGGGTAAAAGGTGGAAATATAAGTAAGCCATCGGTAGAAGAAAAGCAAGAGAATAATAGAAGAAAAGCAAGAGAAAAGGGGAGCCAATGATGGTATTACCAACAATATGTAGACGAGTCAGTTCATCTGTAGATGAGAAATACGTGTACGAGATATAATATATAAAAATGAAATACAATATATAATAAAACGAAAGAAAGTATGGTTTACCATAAAAATGGATAATCATGAAATATAAGCCATAAGAGTAAGAGGATGAAGTAGCATGTTAGAAATACAACAGGAGAAGGAAAAATCATAGGCGTATATCGTATTCACGATTAAGACCATGTGGTTCAAGGGTATTGAGAGTATGAATCCAGTATCGCTCTCGTTTAAGTAGATTAGCGATACGGTCCCCGCCACGGCGTGGTAGTGGGATTTGCTCAATGATTTGGAAGCGTAACTGTGAAGGTTGATGGTTGTGCTCAACAAAATGTGCCGGAACAGGTAACAAAACTTCCTTGCAGCGAATAGTAGATTTGTGTTTTGAAATTCTATCTTTTACTGCTTGGGTAGTTTGGTCCACATAGGCCAATCCGCATGGACATTTCAATAGGTAAATGACATAATTGGAGAGACAGGAAAAAAAGCCTTTTATAGGAAATTGACGACCAGTGAGAGGATGGGTGAAGAAACTGCCTTTCGTGACGGATGAACATTGGGCACAGCCGAGGCATGGGAAAGTACCATGTCTCGGAGTGCTGAGTGTGAGTTGGCGTGTAGTAGCCCGAAATTATCCGAAGTCTGCCCTCACCAGTCTGTCACGTAGGTTTCTATCCCTTTTGTGGCACTGTAGGGGTGGATTCTGAAATTCTGGTATGTCAGGAAAGGAACGCGATAAAATGGGCCAATGTCTGCGGATAATGTGATGTACTTTAGGTACAAATGGGTGGTACTTGAGTATTAGTGGGAGGCGTTGGGTATTATTGTCTCTATTTGGACAGTCGGTCCTTGTAGTGGGCAATGAGGATTTGGTTTGTTCTAGAAGATGTTTAGGGTAACCCCTAGCTTCAAAACGTGCTGTCATTTCTTGTAGTCTAGTGTGTCGAATTTCGGGGTCTTGGACTATACGTTGTATGCGATTGAACTGTGACCGTGGGAGGGACTTCTTAGTGTTGGGAGCATGATTACTTTGGTAATGTAACAGACTATTACGGTCAGTTGGTTTTTTGTAAAGGTCTGAATGTACATTACCGTCAGAGTCCGAGGATATGGTGGTATCCAAAAAATTAACACTGTCAGTACTGTGGTGTATCGTGAAATGGAGGTCTGGGAGGACGGAATCAATGTAAGAATGGAAATCCAAGAGACTGTCAAGTGGGCCAGTCCAGATGCAAAAAATGTCATCTATATACCGTGACCATAGTTTAGCATGTAGACAGAAAGAAGGGTGAGTATAGACATATTTGTCTTCAAAGATGGCCATGAATATGTTAGCGTAGGGTGGAGCCATATTGCTGCCCATGGCTGTCCCTTTACACTGGAGGTAAAATTGGTCGCCAAACAGAAAAAAGTTGTTATGTAAGATCAGAGAGAGAACGTCGAGGCAGAATGTTTTAGCTAAAGGTGTGAAATCGTGTAATTCAAGAAACTTTTCTACAGCTCTAATGCCCGAGTCATGGGATATCGAGGTGTATAAGCTTGTCACGTCACATGTTATTAGAAAATGAGGTACCGGGATTGGAGAAATGGATTTTAGTTTAGTCAGAAAATCGCCAGTGTCCAAAATGAAGGAAGGTGTAGTACGTACCAGGGGTGTTAGAATTTTCTCCAGAAAGATAGCAAAGGGTGATAAGATGGAGTCGGTGGATGCTACAATCGGGCGTCCTGGAGGATTAACCGGATCTTTATGAATTTTTGGTAAAATATAGAAGACGGGAATAATAGGGTGATGGTTGGTCAGAAAATCAGCTGTGCGTGTATCAATGACATTAGATGCTGTGTATCGTAAGATTAGATCCTGAATTTTCTTATTTATTAAACTGGTGGGGTTTCTATCCAGTAGTTTATATGTGTCATGATCAGAAAGTTGACGATTGATTTCATTGAGATACATATTTTTGTCCATTACCACGATGGCTCCGCCCTTATCGGCTGGTTTAATGATAATATCTGGTGATTTGCACAAGTTATTAAGTGCTTGTTGTTCTAAGGGCGTTAAATTGGAGTGGTATTTCAGGGTACCTTGTGAAATTTCAGATGTGGGGGATGTTAGATCTTGTTTGACCAAATGGACAAAAAGTTTCCACCGGGTGGTGGTTAGAGGGTGGATTGTATTTGGACTTAACTCTCAGGTTAAATTGGGAGATGGAAAAATTGGCAGTAGAAGAAGTCGTGTCGGATGAGTTAGGTCTGTCCGGGATGGTGTGGAAGTGAGCTTTGAGTCTGATAGAGCGAAAAAAAACGTTGTAAGTCCTCTTCAAGTGTAAACGTGTCAAACGGTGAGGTTGGACAAAATGATAAGCCTTTACTAAGGAGATCCATCTCTGGTCGTCAATTTCCTATAAAAGGCTTTTTTTCCTGTCTCTCTAACTATGTCATCTACCTATTGAAATGTCCAAGCGGATTGGCCTATGTGGGCCAATCTACCCAAGCAGTAAAAGATAGAATTTCAAAACACAAATTTACTATTCGCTGCAAGGAAGTTTTGTTACCTATTCCGGCACATTTTGTTGAGCACAACCATCAACCTTCACAGTTACGCTTCCAAATCATTGAACAAATCCCATTACCACGCCGTGGCGGAGACCGTATCGCTAATCTACTTAAACGAGAGCGATACTGGATTCATACTCTCAATACCCTTGAACCACATGGTCTTAATCGTGAATACGATATACGCCTATGATTTTCCCTTCTCCTGTTGTTTTTCTAACATGCTACTTCATCCTCTTATTCTTATGGCTTATATTTCATGATAATCCATATACCTTACATTTTTATGGTAAATCCTACCTTCTTTCATTGTATCATATACTGTATTTCGTTTTTATTATATACTGTATTTCTTATACGTATTTCTCATTTACAGATGAAATGACTCGTCTACATATTGTTGGTAATACCATCATTGGCTCCCCTTTTCTCTTGCTTTTCTTCTATTATTCTCTTGCTTGTCTTCTACTGATGTCTTACTTATGTTTCCACCTTTTACCTCCCGTTTTACATTGTGCTCCTCCTTTGTTTATTCCCCTTTATTCCCCTGTCTTTCCTTTTATCCTTTCACACCATTCTTTTACACCTGTTCCTCTTGCTGTCGCTGCGCTCTTACTGTCTATATTCCCCATTTCTAACCCTCTGACACCCCTCGCTGCGATGTATCGCGTCTGTACCCCTCTGTCCCGTCTTTTCCACACTGCGCATGCGCGGTTTTCCGACGCATGCGCTCTGGCCAAGCGTGTTCCCTTGCCCTTCTTCCTGATATCTCCTCTCCAATGCGCAGCCGCGGCGGGTTCTGCGCATGCGCAAACGCCTTTATATGGCGTTCCGCACGCCGGACGCTATCGGCTCTGCATTCTGGCCCCGGAAGTTGCGTCCATTACCTGCTATCCCCCGGTAAGCCATCCCCCTGTCTGCTCTATCCTTCCACCGTTATTTTCTGCCCTTATACCTGCTTTTGTTGCCCACATTTACTCATTTATTTATCCTATTCACCCTAGAAGCCGCTTTTGCCCGCTGTTTGGTCTTTTATACAGGTATTTCCCTACACATGGGTAGCCCCTATTTAGGCACCATATGACCTTCTCATCCCTTCACTCCTTTAGACCCAGCCATACTCTTCCTTACCTACTATTTGGTATTCACCTTTTACTATATTTACAGGTGAGTCTCTCTATATACTCTTACCTGTTATTGTATCTCATATTATGATACTCATCTACTCTTTCTTTCGTCCATTTAGCTTTATAGCTTCGCCTCACCATCTATATACCACTCTCAACATCATTTCCCTCAGCCATTTAGGTAAGTCTTCTCTGGACCTGCCTTATTCTCTATCATTCTTTTATGACACCTCATATTCTATGTTCCTCACTTTTCCACCCGGTTATCCCTACTGTCTATTCACCAATTTATACTATTCTATTCCCCTACATCTCAGTATATCATTATTGTTACTCATATATTAATACATTTTCTTTGTATCACTGTTTCAGATGTTTTGCTTGATAAAGGCTTATTGCCGAAACGTCGCTACATTATAAACATCTGCTACCGAATGTAAAATACTTGTTGAGTATATTTCAGTAATGATATAAGATGGTCTCCCACTAGTGTCACAATAAATACTCTTTGCATCTAAAACCTGTTTGGTGTGCAGTGGATATTACTTTATACTTTACTGGACGAAGGTCCTTTTCCATTTTGCACCCTCCTTGCCCATATCACCCCTATTCAGGTGTGCACTACCAATTCTTTTCATAATAATATGTGTACGGAGTAGGCCATGACTTTGGCCTGAAGTGGGCCCTGCAAGTTTTCCAGACAGCTAGTGGAACGCCCATCAAGAATCAAGAAGCCATTCAGACTCTGATGCATGCTCTCCAATTGCCAGCTCAAGTGGCCGTTTTGTAGACTAAATCCCATGGAAGATTAGAGACAGAGGAAGTAGAAGGCACCTACTGAGCAGACTTGGCTGCAAAGGCCGCAGTTCTTTTCCCAGAGATTCAAGAGGAAGCAGGAGTGGCTGTATATGTGATGACCAGAAAGATGGAGAAGGTGAGAAGAAAATAAGGAGAAGGTGAGAAGAAAGAAGGAGAAGGTGAGAAGAAAGAAGGAGAAGGTGAGAAGAAAGAAGGAGAATGTGAGAAGAAAGAAGGAAAGAAGAAGGTGAGAAGAAGAAAGAAGAAGAAGGAAAGAATAAAGAGGAAGAAGATGAGAAGAACCAAGGACAAGATGCATTGAATCTAGGTGTCAACCTGCTGAGACAATTTCAAACTCGAATAAGCCGAAGGAAAGGAAAAGTTGGGAGGAATTGGGAGCAGAGATACACCAAGATGGATTCTAGAGGAAAGACAATAGACTTTGTTTACCAAGGGCATTATATCCAGCTGTAGTACAATGGGCTCATGGTACTACCCACAGAGGAACTAGCCAGATGATTTCTGCAATCAACAAGATATACCTAGCACCTGGAATCTCCACCATGGCAAGTAACTACGCTAGAAGTTGTGGAATATACAATACTTGTAACCCAGGAGGACTGATGCCAACACCAAAGAAGCATTTGGCTAAACCACTATATCCTTTCCAGCGGATCCAGATTGACCACATTGAATTACCCAAGAGTGGAAAATACAAGTATGTTCTAGTGGTGGTGGATATGTTCTCAGGATGGCCTGAAGCCTACCCAGTTATCAATATGACTGCCAGAACCACCGTGAAGAAACTATTGACTGAATTGGTATGCAGATTTGGGATCCCTGAGGTTATTGAATCTGACCAAGGACCTGCCTTCATTGCAGAAGTAACCAGAGACATTTGGAAACTAGTAGGAGCTGACCTCAGCCTGCACACTCCCTACCATCCCGAATCCAGTGGAAAAGTGGAAAGAATGAACGCCACTCTGAAGAACAAAATTCTGAAAGCTAGCAAAGAAACATCTCTTCCCTGGCCTGAGATCCTACCCATTGCACTCTATTCTGTCAGAAACACCCCTAGGCAGCCCACTGGTCTCACTTCTTACAAGATATTATTCTCAAGCCCACCCAGGTTAGGGAGGTACCATCCACAGCAAGTGAGTGCAGGGAATGATAGCCTTGTAAAATATGTTATAAATCTGTGTAGTGAATTGAAACTAATCCACGCCATAGTGTTCTCCTCCATTCCAGATCCTGACTCTGATCAAAGCTATAAACTGGTGACTTTGTGTGGGTGCAGAAACACGTCAGAGATTCTCTGGAGCCCAGATTTGAAGGACCATACCAAGTACTCCTGGTGTCCCCAACCTCAGTGAAACTTGAAGGAAGACCCACCTGGGTGCATGCTTCACACTGCAAGAAAGTGACTGCGACCAATAAGTCATTATGAACCTTTCCCTTATCCTTTCATATGTTTGTCTAGTCTGGATGTGTGTGAAAATGCAAGAGGGCCAACCAAGGGGGTGCCTGATGAATTCAAAGCTAGGGATAAGGTCAAAGCAGGGTTTGAATCACTTACGCCCCAAATAACAATCAACAAAAGTGTGGACTGGATAAATTGCATCTATTTTAATCAACAGAGGTTTGATAATTACCCTGAGATGCCTTACAAGTTATAGTTGAACAATTAAGCACCATCTCTATCAAGACTTTCCAGAATCATTGAGGGTTATGAGATTGTAAACAATCCATAGATTGCCTCTGCCAGGGACTGCTCTGAGGTGGCACCTGGCGGTCATTGGGTAAAGTCATCCTTACCATCAAAGGCTCTGTGAAGATGCCAGCGGTTGCTTGGTTATGCCCCTTGGAGCAAGCCTGACAGTGGTTCAGTGGGTTCAACACCCGCTCCACCTGTTCACCCTGCTGTCTAAGGAGAGTGACCTTTACCCATTCTTGCTCAGTTTAAGGAAGAGCATCAATCATCATTCACGCTCTAGTGGGGAGCGTTAGAACAGATTCTGATGTTTTTAGGGGGGACTGTAAAGTTGATAATTTAAGAAAAAAACATCAAAGTCTGTTTCATTGTACATTCTTATCAAGCTCATCATATAGTTTGTTTAAACTGCATTTACTGCTATACATCCTTATCTGTGTATCAGATATATTTCACCTAGCTTTCCTTGTAACGGATGCACTGTCTGCTTCAGCAAGAAGTTATATCAAGAAACCAAAGAAATTCCTCTCTCGGAATGTCTCTTATCAACAAAAGACTAGCAACCTTATGTAGATACAGGAGACTGAGGTTTCAGCAACAGCCAATTAGCCAATGACAGAATAATCATGTGATTCTTAATATGTAGAAGATATCAAACTGTTACTCCTGTTAATAAATCAGATTTATGCCCCAGACGGAAGGTGTGGGTTGTATCTCTCGAGCTCCGGCTGTCGACAGCTGTATTAATAATGTAATTCAGAGGAGACATGTAATTGGATAAAGGAGTAGTGGAAAAATACTTCTACCCCTAATTTATCATTTTGACAAATATAATTTATTAATTTATTAGGGGCATCCTTTACGTCTTGAGGAACGAAAGTTTCTACATAAACATAGAAAGGGATTCTTTACTGTAAGAGCAGTGAGACTATGGAATTCTCTGCCAGAGGGACTGGTCATGGTGAATTCAATAACCGAGTTCAAAAAGGGTTTGGATGCATTTCTGGAGCGTAATAATATAACAAGTTATAGTGACTAGGATTCAGGAGAGGGGTCATTGATCCAGGAATTTTTCTGATTGCCAGATTGGAGTCAGGAAGGAATTTTTCCCTAAAATGAGGACAATTGGCTTCTACCTCATTGGGGGTTTTTGCCTTCCTCTGGATCAACACCTTAGCACAACAGGCTGAACTAGATGGACGACTTGTCTTTTTTTAGCCTTACAAACTATGAAACTATGAAACTATGAAATGATTAACCCTGTGACTATAACAGAGCTAAATTTTTACTAGAACATTATCCACCATGTAGAATTGAAATAACTACTAGCAAGCACAGCAGGTGTAATTTTAACCTTTTAACAACCGTTTTATTTTTTATTTTTGCGCGTTCGATTTTTGCTCATCTTCTTCTAAGTCATAACTTTTTTATTTTTCCAGCTACATAGACATATGAGGGCTTGTTTTTTGTGAACAAAATGTACTTTTTAATGATGTCATTGACTGTACCATATAATGTACTGGAAAGCCCCAAAAAAGTAAATGCAGCATTTTTGCAGGCGGTTAATTTTTATGGATTTAAATTTTTGGTATAAATGACATGACTTCTTTATTCTACAGGTTGGTATGATCCCAGAGATACCAAATCTGGAGAGGTTTGTAACGTTTTAGTATATATGTATATATATAATATATATATTATATATATATATATATATATATATATATATATATATATATATATATATATATATATATATATATATATACACTCACCGGCCACTTTATTAGGTACACCTGTCCAACTGCTCGTTAACACTTAATTTCTAATCAGCCAATCACATGGCGGCAACTCAGTGCATTTAGGCATGTAGACATGGTCAAGACAATCTCCTGCAGTTCAAACCGAGCATCAGTATGGGGAAGAAAGATGATTTGAGTGCCTTTGAACGTGGCATGGTTGTTGGTGCCAGAAGGGCTGGTCTGAGTATTTCAGAAACTGCTGATCTCCTGGGATTTTCACGCACAACCATCTCTAGGGTTTACAGAGAATGGTCCGAAAAAAAAAAACATCCAGTGAGCGGCAGTCCTGAGGGCGGAAATGCCTTGTTGATGCCAGAGGTCAAAGGAGAATGGGCAGACTGGTTCGAGCTGATAGAAAGGCAACAGTGACTCAAATAGCCACCCGTTACAACCAAGGTAGGCAGAAGAGCATCTCTGAATGCACAGTACGGCGAACTTTGAGGCAGATGGGCTACAGCAGCAGAAGACCACACCGGGTGCCACTCCTTTCAGCTAAGAACATAAACTGAGGCTCCAATTTGCCCAAGCTCATCGAAATTGGACAGTAGAAGCTTGGAAAAAACGTTGCCTGGTCTGATGAGTCTCGATTTCTGCTGCGACATTCGGATGGTAGGATCAGAATTTGGCGTCAACAACATGAAAGCATGGATCCATCCTGCCTTGTATCAACGGTTCAGGCTGGTGGTGGTGGTGTCATGGTGTGGGGAATATTTTCTTGGCACTCTTTGGGCCCCTTGGTACCAATTGAGCATCGTTGCAACACCTTGTGGAATCTATGCCACGAAGAATTGAGGCAGTTCTGAAGGCAAAAGGGGGTCCAACCTGTTACTAGCATGGTGTACCTAATAAAGTGTCCGGTGAGTGTATATATATATATATATATATATATATATATATATATATATATATATTTTTTTTTTTTATTAGGTTAAAAATAAAAAAATTTTTTTGAAGATATTTAATTCACACACCTGGGTGCTAATAAATTTGAAGTGATTTTAACATACACAAAATTTTGTA
This sequence comes from Phyllomedusa bahiana, assembly GCA_025379985.1. NCBI lineage: Eukaryota > Metazoa > Chordata > Amphibia > Anura > Hylidae > Phyllomedusa > Phyllomedusa bahiana. Next base: position 5,458 of record JAODAL010041586.1, on the reverse strand, counting down.
GTATTGCAACACTGTTTACTGGTGGCTCAATGATCACAAAACTAACAATTATTCAAATTGAATGTCTTGCAGCAAAGTAAATGAACTATCTTAAAGTGGTTTCACTTTTGTTATTCCAAAACATGCTTTATTTGGTTCAGGATAGTCATGGAGATGCTTCTCCAGACACTGGAGAACTGTTTCTGGTCTTCTTAAGTGCTCAGTGATGAATTGAATGTACTTATGAGTGCAATGGAGCACATTTCAATCCAGCGACTTTTCAGGATCTTGATGAAGAAAATCTTGCTTTATTTCCAGTACAATAAACAGTTTTCAAAGTAATGAAGCTTCTTGTGTGACACAAGGCCTCTGGCAAGCTGCCTGCAAGTTGAGCAGTCGTCATTGCCTTCCTTCTGCAGAGACTGTAACATCTTTATCTTTTCTGTGGTTGGAACTGAGGTACCACAGGTGTCTGCTGAAAGTTTTTATTGCTGCCTCAGCAACAGGTGCTTTGTTTCCTTTATATGCTGTGAGTACTCACAGTAATGTCAAGTCATTTTGCGGTGATGTGGCTGGCATCTGACAAAGGTATCAAGTCTTCAAATATAAGCGGACAGTAAAAGTGCAAAATTGACAGAATTTTTTTAACTCTGTCACAGTTAAACAAAATTGATGATGAAACATGAAGATCTTAAAAGCGTATATCATTTTGGCCATCCATCGGGCCCGATTGTAGGCGCCTGGGCTTGCCGGCGAACCAAGGAACAATAGTGTTAGTGCTATCAATTTCTTGTAATCATCTCTTGGATGACATTGTGCAAGCTGGTTGGTGCAAAATTCAACTAGACACTCCTTAAGTGGCCCCGGCTGAGTTGAAACTATGTGATCTTCTATTCCAGCTAAAAACTTGGTTTTATCTAGTTGATTCCAGGCAGCTGACATGCCTCTGCTATATGACTGAATTAATGGTTTGAAGGGAAGCTGTCCATTGGTTTGTACCCCCTATTTGAGAGCAAGCGGGCGAGAAGCTGAGCTCTATCATATGTAGGCTTATATCATTTGGAGCAGAGGGAAAAACAAAAGTGAAACTACTGCTTAACCCATCCACATATAGTAATTGACAGTTTGGTCTGTACACCGAGAGATATAGGGAAAGCTGTTAATCACTGCATTTGGGTGGGGTAAGCACGACTTCAATTGCTTAAATGGATTGTCTCACCATGTTGTTTGGGAGCCACAAGCAGTTTTACATTCATGCATTCTGTTTCTTCTGGTCAGGCTTTGGCTGGTTCTATAGCAGTGATAAGTATATCAGCTATGTATACAGCTCTTATAATTCATGAGAACAGGAGATCTTATCTATGAGCTCTGAAGCTATTTGCTCTAAAGTAAACAAGTAATTAGTCTCCATTGTTTGTTACAGATAACACAGTCTGTTCTCCTACCTGGGGTGACAATACTCCCTGCTCTCAGATGGCGACCTGTGTGCACTCAGAGCAGATAAGCAATTTTATCTCCTCAATAAAGCAAAAAAAGCAATATATTTGAAAAAGTCTGCAATTACCTGTTCCTACATGTTGAAAGTTAATCTTTGTAGTAACACTCGGGTTGTTAAAGAGTCCTGTCAGTATTTTCTCTGCTTTTTTACTGAGAAATCCAAATCATGTAAACCAATATACTAAAAAGGTCAGCTGCTCTTTCTCTATCGTGCACTGCTCTTAAATAGATAGTGAAGTATAAACCACCTAAAGGTTCCCTTTAAGTTTACCAGTGCAATCTTGTCAAAATTCTTGCCACAAAATGAGTTATAGACTATCAATTCCCTCCTATCTTAATTTGGGGGAGATGAAAGACTCATTCTGAACCCATAATTAGATGTTAACAGAGTCATGGACAGTAGAAGAGTATGTAAAGTCAACAGTTCATCACAGAGGAACCCATTCACTAGTTTCAAATAATCCACCAGTAATTATGGGACATCATTGACTTAGTCTTGGTTAGTTAATCTACCGATAAAGTAAGGTGTGGGCCACTTATTAATTGAAAACAAACATATCTTAAACAACCCCACAGAAAGCAATTGAAAATCACAGTAGTAGTAATATGTGGTTTAAAATATTACTTTGAACTAAATTTAATTTAAAAATAAACTACTAAATACTATTCAATAGCAATCTAGACAACATTATTAACGTCAAAAGATAAGCAAGATACTAATTGTATAGAGACTCACGGTATATGAACATTTCATGTTAAAGATTCATGCGTATCCAGGTAGTTAAAGGGAAAGTCACCAAATCAGATATTTACAAACCTCTCCCTATTAAACGACTAAGTACACTGACCTAGCAGTTAGTTAATGCAGAGTTGTCTCTATTTGATTACATACATTTTATGGTACCATGATATGGTGGTCACAGGGTGAATTTAGGGTGTTCCAGGGGAAGTATAGATAGCATGCCCGCCCTTATCTGGGCGACAACTCTGCATTAACTAATGCCTAGGTAGGTGTACTTAGTCTTTTAATAGTGAAAGGTTTTACTAAGGACAGAAGTTGTCAGATAAATCTTATCTGTTTTTTGAAGAGGTGAGTAGAAGCCTGGATAGCGGAGCAGCTGTGGATGTAGTGTTTCTACACTTTGCAAAGGAGCTTGACATTGTTCCTCATAAGTGTTTATTGGGTAAATTAAAATCTATTGGGTTAGAAATAACAATGTGTAATTGGATTAAAAACTCACTCTCGTATCGTACACAGAGAGTGGTGGTAAATGACTCCTACTCTGAGTGTGTCAGGGCTAGGCGGCGCTCACTTTGCAGGGAGCAACACTCTGCAGCAGCTGAATTGCGACCCCACCCTGATAAACAGTCTGTTGGTAGCTCTGTGAGTGACAGAGTCCCAGCCACTCCGGACAGGGGGCGTGTCGCACCAGCCAATGGGAGGACCTGGAGGCCGCTCCAATCGACGGCTGGGGCGGTGTCCGGGAAACACATTTAAACTCCCTGAAAGCTGAGTGCAGCGCCTGTGATATTCTTCTGGCTGCCTTGCTACCTGTGCTATTGTTTGTTGTTTGCTTACCTGTGTACCTGACCTCGGCTTGTTCTCCTGACCCCGCTTGCCCTTCTGATTTTGTACCTCACTCCCGTTTGGCTTTTAAACCCCGGCTTTACGTTTACTCTCCGGTTCTGATTTGTGGCTTTTCTTTCCCGATTTGTTATTGACCCAGACTGTCTGACTATTCTTCCTCCTGACGGCCCCAGCACTTTAGCAGCGCAGGGACTGTCGCCCAGTTGCCGTCTGTCGCCTAGGGCAGCAAGTCAAGCAGGCAGGGACAGTGGGCTGGGTTCCAGTCAGGGCCCACTGTACCTCCCTTGACGTGACATTATCACAGGCCGAAACCGTTACTGCTCTACCCTCACTATGAACTCCATGACAGCGCTGGTAGAGCAGATGCAGGGGCTTACCCAGCTAGTCCAGGATCTGGTGCTGCGGGTACAACAGCAAGAGACTTCCCCGAGTCCTAGTGTCCTTGCACTACCTTCCACTCCTGTGGAACCCCCTATTCAGTTGCCTGACAGGTTTTCAGGCAATAGGAAGACATTTTTGACTTTTAGGGAATGATGTTGCCTGTATTTTAGGCTCCACCCATGTACCTCGGGCAATGAGGAGCAGAGAGTGGGAATTATTATGTTATTACTTCAGGGTTCCCCCCAGGAGTGGGCATTTTCATTACCATCTGATTCGCCAGATGGTCTTCTGTGGACAGGTTCTTGGTCTCCTTGGACATATTTTTTGATGACCCTGATAGGGAAGCTGTGGCCAAGGCTCAGCTGACCACCTTGAGACAGGGTAAAAGGACTGTGGAGGAGAATTGCTCTGAATTTCGCCGCTGGTGTATCCTGCCTGAGTGGAACGACCCAGCTCTTAGATGCCGGTTTAGATTAGGGTTAGCCGACCATGTGAAGGATATGTTGGTGGCTTACCCTACCCCCGGTACTTTAGATGAGGTTATGGCTCTAGCCGTCCATCTGGACAGACATTTTAGGGAGAGATGTCGGGAAAGGGCTCACCGTCCCAGTGGTCCACCCTCTACACCCGCTGTTTCCGATATAAATTCCGAGGAGCCCATGCAAGTAGGATGTCTCGGCGAATCCAGGGACTATGCTTCTACTGTGGTGAGAATGGACACGGCATTCGGGAGTGCTCCAAAAGGAAGACCAGGCCGGAAAGACTCCAGCGCCTAGGTGATTTGCAGGAAGATCACCTAGGCGAACAGGTATTTCCCATTGTCTCCAAAAAATTGCTGCTCCCAGTTAAGGTCTCATACTTGTCTTTGTCTGGTTCTGGGAACGCTTTTGTGGATTCTGGGTCAGCAACAAATTTTATAGGCGCGTCCTTCGCCAAACGTCTGGGCCTACCTTGGAGACCTCTATCTGATTCCCTGCTGGTAGTGGCTATTGACTCTAATCAACTGGCTAGGGGCACAATCCAACATTGTACTCCTGAGCTCGAGATGTTGGTGGGATCTATACATACTGAAAAGAGTACTCCCGTTTATCATGGAGGGGCTGCCCGCTAATGTGGTGTTGGTGGCTGCCTTGGCTTCAAAAATCATAACCCAGTTTTGACTGAAATTCAGGGGAATTAATCAAGTGGGGGCACAGTGTTGTGACAGATTCTTCCTACCATACTGGGCAATACGAGGTGGAGCAGACCTCTTTTTTTATTTTGTGACTTTGCTGAGGGATTTTCTCAGAAACAGCAAATTTTACCCCCCATAGAACTACACGTGCCATCGACCTATTGCCCGGGAGTTTAAATTTCCAAAAGGGAGGATAATAATCTCTCAGTTCTGAGAGACACCCTGAACATATATTGAGAAAGCCTTGAAGGGGATATCCGACCTTTTTGTCTCCTATGGGCGCAGGGTTTTTTTTTGTTGGAAAAAAGGATGGAGGCCTCCGTCCAGCATTGCACCGTGAATTTTAAAAAAGATAACGTAAAAAAACCAATACCCCTTTACCCCTTTATTCCTGATCGTTCAATCAATCCGGGGCGAAGTGGTTTTCCAAACTGGACCTAGAGGTTTCCAAACCTCACCGTATCTGAGAAGGGGATGAGTGGAAAACCATGTTTAACACTCCCGAAGGTCATTCTAAGTACTGGGGATCCCCTTCGGGTTGTGTAAAGCCCCTCAGTGTTCCAGAACCGGTTAAAAGATGTTTCCGGGGAAATTATGGTTGTTTATGGTTGTTTTCGGGGACATTCTAATCTACTTTCCTGAAGATTGGTCATCCACACGTTTTAAAAACTATGACAAGTATTACAGATCTTGGGGAAAGGGAAAAAAGATTGTTTTTTCAACTTGAAAATGTGTTTTTGAGGTACAGGGGGTTCCTTTTCCTTGGGGATATCCTGACTTCTAACCATTAGTATGGACCCTGTAAAATTTAGCTATTCTCGACGGGGCCCCCCCTTCGT
>JAODAL010041585.1:0-35723 GCA_025379985.1 Phyllomedusa bahiana | reverse complement strand
ATTAGAAAAAAAACAAACACTTGCTCAAAGTTTGTTTTTTTTTGAATCCTCCATTCTCACTATCTCCTGTGCTCCCATATGAATCTGGTACCCAGTGTTCTCTGTAAGCCCAGTGATGATGTCACATCCGAGTGATCACTACAATTAGGTACAAGGTGATGTGGGACATGACATTATGAAGCTACAGTGATGATGTGTGACATGACATGAAGATTTACTGTGCAAAGAGTAGCAGGGGAACAGAGATGCGCTGCCATGAGACAGTTAGGGGAGGTAAGAATAGTGTTTTTCTTAACGTTTATGCTATAATATTTCTGCAGTAAAATCCACACGTAAATCTGCATTCGCATAAGTTATGAAAAAAATAAATGTGTAATGATTATTGTAAATTATAGACAAATCATACTTATCTTGCATTTTAACTTTAATTTATCAACAATGGCAGACATAATGGTAAAATATGAAATTTCATCTGTATGTATAATGTTCAATGTTAAATAAGTCGGTGGATAAAGAACACTCTTTACTTACCAAAGTGTCTTTTTTGGTTCCTACAAGAAAGGCATAGCAAGTATCAGGTTCATTCTCCTTAAGAGCATCTTGAAGCCAGTGCCTAAAACAAGAGATGACACTATAACAGCACATAAGACTCTAGTGTGGAAACCGACCCTTATGTTTGCGGATACCTACTTTGTGTTCTCTAGCGTCTGGATGTCTCCAAGATCAAAGGCAGTAATGATCACTAACGTAAGAGAAACAAAGACACGCCATGGATATGATTCTTAAGCTAGCAATACACAGTCAGAAGTGTCAACTTTATCTTTGTTTGTAATCTTGCAAGCTGTCGGTACATCACTTCTCATGGATACATCGAGACTGCCTTCTATTCAACATGGGTAAGCTGTATATACTATGTTTCCTTTTTTTTTAAATCAGATAATTTTTATTAAACAATTAATGCAGATACAGAATAGAACGTCTCTTACCATTATTTTTTACATCAGGATACATACATATACAATCATTTTGCTTTTTAGATAAACAACACGAGGAATATATGAAAATGTCCATACCATATATCTTGATAAGTGCTTTCAGCAGTATTAGCATAAAACCCAAATAAACAAACCCCAACCATCCCCCCCATACCCACCAAACCAAGAGCGTACCCATGATTTTTTTTAGTAATTTTTAAATCAAGGACAGAAGTCACTTTGCCAAGAGTGTCTACTCCTTTTGTTCAACTAACAGTAATAGGAAAGGACAATGCTCCCATTCCTTGCGCCATTCCTAAATTTATGTAGCAGAAAGGAACGAGAAGGCAAACCTGGGGAATTGAGCCAAGGGCTCCATATACCTTCTTTATTTTCTCAGAGCATTTCTTTTTAAGTATACGCCCCTCTCCAATCTGATGACATTGTTTAATTTTGTTTACGTATACGTTATGGTTGGGGGAGAAGACTGGAATCCATCTAAAGGCAATTAACTTTCTGGCCATATAAAACATTCGGGAAAGCTAATTCTTTGTTCCACATCAAATACTATATCTTCTAAATAGCCAAGTACACAGTGAGTGGGTCTAGAGGGATATCAATTTTATGAACTTTGCTAATTAACTGGATAACCTCTTTCCAGAATTTGCCCAATTCCCTGCACTCCCATTATCATGGCAAAAGCTGGGCCTCTTCCAAATTTCACATCGTGGGCAACTGATCTACCTAATACCCCATTTGAATAGCTGGAAAGGAGTTTTATAAGCTCTGTGCAAAAACATAGCTGTGAATATCTTTTTGCCTCACTTAATGACACCAATCTCGCAAGGCTCAAAACACTATCCCATTGTTCTGTACAATGGGGCCAACGTCAGTCTCCCATTTCACTTTAATCGGAAGCTGTTGATTATAAAATACTCCCCGCCCAGTAACTATATGCTTTCGAAATTAATCCTTTCGTGGACTGTGCTCCACAAACTAAATTTATTAGGGGAAACGGGATTTAATGGACAGATCCATTTGTGGAAGCTTGACTCTGAACCGCATGCCTCAACTGCAAATATTGGTAAAAACTTGGCGCGGTAGGTCAAACTTTTCCTGCAGCTGAGTAAAACTCAACATTTCTGAACCATCTAAAATTTGGGTATAACAAGACAACACAACTGCATTCCATCTCTTTAAAGTCAGTCAATTTGCAAATTCTGGAAGCTTGCGATTGAACCATAGGGGGGAAATATTGGTAAATGAGGTATACCCCAAAGATCCTTGCCTCTATCCCACACCTTATACATTAATTTCAGGTAGGAAGACCTGAAGAATTCATTTTCCGCTTTCTCAGCATCCAGCCATACAACTCAAATGGGGCCATGAGCTTCTAGTTGCTAGCAACTTGCCTACTGGACCCATCCCTTTCCCTGCATCCCACCCTGCAAAATGCTGCCATTGTGAGGCTATAAAGTAGAGCCAAGTGTTCGGGATAGCAAGTCCTCCTTTTCCTTTCTCTTTGCAAATAATTTAATCCAATCCTGGCATGGCCCTTTTTTTCCCAAAATAGCTCTCTGAAGAGTCGGTGTATTTTATTTAAGATATTTAAAGGGGCCCAAAATTGGGAGTTATGCAAAAGTAGAGAATCTGTGGCATAGCAATCATCTTAATTAGATTTCCTCAAACCTTTAACTGATAAAGGATCTTACACCATGCATTTTTCTTATTTTGTCAATCTGCTAAGTAGGGGAGCACATGTTGGGCAATATAATCTGCGCGGGAGGATGATTAAATTTTTCCTAAATATTTGAATGATTTTTACTATCTGTAGCTGAGATTCCTGACCTATACTTCCTTCAGGGAGAGGATCCAAGGGCAATAATGTAGACTTGTCCCAATTAATTCTTAAACCCGACCAAACTCCAAACTCCTCTATGTAGGACATGATTGGTTCCAGAGAAGAAGTTACATTCCCCACATAAAGAAGCATGTCGTCCGCATAGAGAGAAATTCTCTCCTCCATAGTCCCATGTTTGAACCCTGTAATGTCCCTTGCATTTCTGATGACACAAGCTAGGGGCTCAATGGCCAAGGCAAACAGAAGGGGAGATAAGGGGCAACCCTGTCTGGTCCCTCTGTGTAAGGAGAATGCTTCTGACATCAAGCCATTAGCGCGTACTCTAGCCCGTGGTTCTGCATACAATAGTTTAACTGCCGATAAGAAAGTTGGACCAAATCCCATTTTCCTCATGACAGCCCACAAGTACTCCCATTCCACACTGTCAAAAGCTTTGGCAGCGTCCAATGAGAGAACTGCCCTGCCCCCCCGTCTGCCCTGGACTCATTTGTAAAAATTTAGAAACAGTCTTCTTATGTTAATGGCATTGACCCTTAAATTTGGGATAAAGCCCGACTGGTCTTCATGAACGACACTTGTTATGACTTTGCTTAACCTATTAGCTATACCTTTGCCAATAGCTTAACATCAGTTGGAAGTAGCGAGATGGGGCGATAGGACCCTGGACTAGAAGCATCCTTATCTGGCTTAAGTATCAGTACAATAACTGCTCCCTCATTGAATATGGCAAGTGACCGTCCTGGACAGCCGCCTGGGAAAACCCCTAGTAAAGCCCGGTAACAAGGTTTCCTTGTGGAGCTTAAAAAATTCAGCTGGAAGACCATCCATTCCATGGGCTTTTTCATTTGGGGCCTGGCACAAAGCAACCTCTAGTTCTTCACAAGAATTGGTTGCTCTAGAGCATTACTATCTTCCAGTGATAGAGACGGAAGGGGAATGTTAGACAATTTAAACTTCAATGTCATCCACTGACCCTCCACCCCCAGAGGTATATAAAGATTTATAAACTGTAGCAGAACATTTTAGGATATCTGCCAATCTCACTGACTACAGAGCCATTGTCTGTTTTTAAATTCTGCAATAAAGACGGATGCTTGCTGTGATTTCACAATATTAGCTAGTAAATGTCCTGCACTTTCTCCTTGATCAAAATAGCGTTGCTGAACAAAAAACTTTTTATCCTCTGCTACTTAATCAACTGTCATTCAAGTTCTGTTTGGGGCCTTTCCCCCTAGTTGTGCCTATTATTCTCAGAAGGATCACCAAGAAAATTCTGTTCTTCCTTTGCTACCCTATCCTACTATGTTTCCTTTTTACAATGTAGATGTACTGGTGCTTCTCAATTTAGAATATCAGCCAAAAGTTATTTTTTTCAGTAATTCAATTAAAAAGTGAAACTCGTATATTATATAGAGTCATTACAGAGTGAACTTTTTCAAGTGTTTACTTATGTTAATCTTGATGATTATGGCTTACAACCAAGCAAAACCCAAAAGTCATTATCTCAAAATTAGAATAATTAACCCAAAATACCTACGAAGCCTTCTTAAGCATTTAAAAAGGTCCCTTAGTCTGGTTCAGTAGGTGACACAACAGGTCATTGCTAAAGAAGCTGGCTGTTCACAGAGTGCTGTATCAAAGCATATTAATGGAAAGTTGAGTGGAAGGAAAAAGTGTTGTAGAAAAAGTTACACAAGCAACCAGGATAGACAGCCTTGATAGGATTGTTAAGAAAAGGCCATTCAAAAATTTGGGGGAGATTCACAAGGAGTGGACCGCTGCTGGAGTCGGTGCTTCAAGAACCACCACACACAGATGTATCCAGGACATGGGCTATAAGTGTCGCATTCCATGTGTCAAGCCACTCATGACCAATAGACAACGCCAGCACCATCTTACCTGGGCCAAGGAGTAAAAGAACTGGACTGTTGCTCAGTGGTCCAAGGTGTTTTCAGATGAAAGTAAATTTTGCATTTCATTTGGAAATCAAGGTTCCAGAGTCTGGAGGAAGAGTGGAGAGACACACAATCCAAGTTGCTTGAGGTTTAGTGTGAAGTTTCCACAATCAGTGATGGTTTGGGGAGCCATGTAATCTGCTGGTGTAGGTCCACTGTGTTTTATCAAGACCAAAGTCAGTGCAGCCGTCTACCAGGAAGTTTTAGAGCACTTCATGCTTGCCTCTGTCGACAAGCTTTTTGGAGATGGAATTTTCATTTTCCAGTAGGACTTGGCACCTGTCCACACTGCCAAAAATACCAATACCTGGTTTATCACTGTGCTTGATTGGCCAGCAAACTCGCCAGACCTTAACCCCATAGAGAATCTATGGGGTATTGTCAATAGGAAGTTGCGAAACACCAGACCCAACAATGCAGCTGAGCTGAAGGCTGCTATCAAAGCAACCTGGGCTTCCATAAAACATATGCAGTGCCACCAGCTGATCGCCCCCGACCAAGTATTGAGTGCATTTACGGTACATACTTTTTCATTTGACCAACATTTCTGTGTTCCAAAATTGTTTTACAGTTGGTCTTATATAATGATCTAATTTTCTGAGATAATGACTTTTGGGTTTTCCTTGGCTGTAAGCCATAATCATCAAGATTTACATAAATAATCACTTGAAAAAGTTCACTCTGTTTGTAATGACTCTATATAATATATGAGTTTCACTTTTTAAATTGAATTACTGAAAAAAAACAAAAAACGATCTCTTAACCTATGGTGGGAAGTCATCTTCCTGTTCTCAGACCCTTCCTAGTGGCAATGAAGATGCATTGGTCCAAATCTTCTCATTAGTGTGAGGAAAGGATAGCATTGTATAACATTAAAGAAATTTCCCTTTATCTTCAAAAAGTTCTTTGTGTGAATATTTTAAGTATTTAACAGCTCCCCCTTCACATTCCTGTTCTAGAGTCCACTCCTATGTTATGTTAATATATTGCACAATACATGGTTTAATAGAAGCGTGATACACAAAAAAATGTTTATCTTTCTGCATTTTCACTGATTCTATTACTTGTAAGATATAATCACCTTGTGCTCCCCGATAATATGCAGAGGCAATGCACTTGAATTTCTCTTGACCTGCAGTGTCCCATCTTCAAGAATAAGCGAGAAATATAAACCATTAAGATAACTGAAATACTGTATATTATAAAGATTTATTCTAAAATATTATACTCAACATACAAACATAATTATTAACCTGTTTGATTTATCCTGAAAAAATTGTTCCATTTTTAAATTGAAAGGGGTTGCACAGGATGAGAAAAACCACTGCTGCTTTATTAAAAAAAAAGTGCCTCACAGGTTCATGGATTGTCTCTGGTTTTGAAGAACAAATCCATCAAAGGGGTTTTCTCATCTCAGTCATATATGGCATATCGATGGGATATGCCATAAATGTCCTGATAGGTACGAGTCCCACCTCTGGTACCCTCCCCTATCTTAACAACAGGGCCTCAAAAGTCTCCCTGCAGAGTGAAGAACAAGTTGTGCTTGCGTGGCATGCTCCATTCTGTTCTATGTGACCTGTATGCCTGGCTGTACTGGGAACACTCACTGAAATGAATGGAGAAGGAAATTAATGTATCTATCAGACATTTACAGAATCTGTTATCGATATGCCCTAAATGTTTGAGATGGGAAAACTCCTTTAATCCCTTACCAACACTTAATGTAAATTTACGTCATAATGTCGGTAAGGGTATGTTCACACAGCGTATATAGAGGGTGTAACGCGGTGCGTAATTGCGCTGAAATGCCCTCAAATACGGTAAATGAATGTACAAGTTAGATCCTCGTCGTCAGTGATTTTAGTATCATAATTTACGCCACATAATATACACCCATAAAAAGAATTGACATGTCACTTTTATCAGGCGTATTACCCTCCGCCCAGGGGCGTAACTACCGGGGTAGCAGACGAAGCAACTGCCACGTGGCCCGGTCGCTTAGGGGGCCCGCGCCTAAAACAGCAGGCTTGGGGCGGGAGGAGACGGAGACGCTGGGGGAGCGCGGCCAGGTAAGTAATTAGCTACAGGGGGGCCCTAAAGATGGGTTAGGGGGGAAACTATGCCTACAGGGGGCCCTAATTCTTGGGGGGGAGAACTATGCCTACAGGGGGCCCTAATGCTTGGGGGGGGGGAAACTATGCCTACAGGGGGCCCTAATGCTTGGGGGGGGACCTAAGCAAACAGGGGGCCCTAATGCTTGTGGGGAGAGAACTATGCCTACAGGGGGTCCTAATGCCTGGGGGGGGGAGAACGATGACTACAGGGGGTCCTAATGCCTGGTGGCGGATCTATGCCTACAGGGGGCCCTAATGCTTGGGGGGGGGGAGAACTATGTATACAGGGGGCCCTAATGACTGTGGGGGAACTATTTGCCTACAGGGGGGCCCTAATCTACAGGAGGGACTATTCTGCCTACAGGGGGGCCCTAATCTACAGGGGGGACGGGGACTATTCTGCCTACAGGGGGGCCCTAATCTACAGGGGGGGACTACTCTGCCTACAGGGGGGCTCTAATCTACAGGGGGGCCTAGTCTGCCTACAAGGGGGCCTTAATCTACAGGAGGGGACTATTCTGCTTACAAGGGGGCCCTAATCTACAGGGGGGGACTATTCTGCCTACAATGGGGCCCTCATCTACAGAGGGCCGTATTGTACCTACAGGGGTGGCCTAAGCTACAGGGGGCCCCCATTCTACCTACATGGGAACCCTAAGCTACCTCCCCGGGGGCCCGAAGCTACCTACATCTCCCCAAGCTACCTACCTACTGCCAGTGGGTGCCTAGCTACCTAGCTACCGCCCGGGGGCCACGTTGTACCTACATACCGACTGGGGGAGCCCCATAATTCCCAGGGGGTAATTCTTACCATTTGGGCCATTATAAATGGGGAGTTTTTACATGGGGGGAGGGGGCACTCAGTTGGGAAAATGATAAAAATAAAAGTGAGAAGTCTCAGTTGGTGGTGTGGTAAATTCTGCAGGGACGAGTGGTTGACGGAGTAAGTCATCATGGAGGTCTTGACCACATAGAGAAGAAAAGGGAAAGTGAACGACTCAACAGACAAGACGTCACCTGTGAGGCCCTAAATGTAAGTAAACTATTTGCAAAGCACCTGTGAACGTGGTATCTACCGCTATATGGTCACTGTATGGTGGTTATCTAAAACAGCCATGCACTTCAAAGCAGCAACGGATCCAGCATGCGTAGAAACATGATGCTTTATTAATATCCACAATGCATAGATAAAATGCGGCAATAACTGACGCGTTTCGGGCACCAAACTTTGCCCTTGTTCACGGCTCAATTTCGTTTGTTCATGTGTTCCTTAAATAGGGAAGTTTCTTACCCGTCATCACTGACGTCACATCCTATTCATACTGACTTTAAAACATAACGCTTAAAACATATATTGCCTAACATAATTTAATTATACTTAGCTAAAATTTCTAAGTATTTACAAGACCTCATCTTACCTGCTATGGAATATCATCTAAACAAATTTAGTCAGTATGAGGAAGGTTTAAAACTGTTTCTTTTGGAAGTATCGAATTTTTGGTGAAAAATTATTTTTTCAGATTTGATGACTCATATTATATCCAACTCATGGGTGTTCCCATGGGTGCTACATCATCTCCGTCTATTGCCAATCTGTACATGTCGTGGTGGGAACACATGTCATATTTAATGCAGGAAATCCATACAGTCACTGTATACTCTGGTATGGGCGCTACATCGATGACCTCCTCATAGTATGGGGTCACGATGTGGCGTCTATACCGGAGTTGGTACAGTATGTTAACTCTCATACATGCAATTTGCGTTTTACCCATCAACATCATAAAGGATACCATTCCTAGATATAATGTTGGAAGGGAACTTGGAGAAATCAAAAGTCATCACTACCTTGTATCGCAAACCCACGAGTGGGAATACCATACTTAGAGCAGACAGCTGCCACTCACAACATACAGTTGACTCTTTACCTTTAGGGGAGTTCATAAGAGCTAGGAGAGCGTGTACGGAATACAGTGATTATGTAAAAGAACAAACAAGCATAAAGAACAGATTATTAGAAAGAGGATATAAAAACATCCAAATAAATAAAGCTATAAAATAAATGCAGGATAAAACACAAAATGATTTATTATACCCAAAAAGAAAGGGAAAAGTGAACGCAGAAAAACAGGTATTCTTTTCCACTCCGTACAATGCTAATTTTGAAAATATAAAAAAGATATTTTATAAAAACTTAAATATCTTAAGGCAAGATGAACAACTAGCAAGTATAATAGATAGAGTACGGTGCATACCAAGAAGGAACAGAACAATAGGCTGCGAAGTGTCACCGAGTGATTTTTCCTGTAAAATCCATAACAAGATTTGGTTATCCCAAAAAGGATTTTTTCCATGTGGGGGAAGGAGGTGTAATGTATGCCAGTATACAATAAAAAAAAAAAGGTAAAACGCACATATAAGGATCATAAAGAGTATCAAATAAATAATTTTATTAATTGTGACACAGACCATGTGGTATATGGCATACATTGCAAACTATGTGATGAGCTCTATATAGGCAGTAGTATAAGAAAACTAAAAACACGAATAGCGGAACATATATATGGTATAAAAAAGGACAAATTACCTCAGGTGCTGTAAAACACTTTCTAGAAAAGCATAAGGGTGATATGCAAGGCTTTACATTCTTTGTTATAGAAAAGGTAGAACGACAGAAAAGAGGAGGGGATTGGCAGAAGAAGGTGCGTTTAAGAGAAGCCTTTTGGATCTTAGAATTGCAAACGAGAGCACCAGCAGGAATGAACCTCCGTAATGATTTAGCTTACATCTATTAAGATAGCCAGTATCAAAATATCAAAATTGGGAATTGTAAATACTTAGAAATTTTAGCTAAGTATAATTAAATTATGTTAGGCAATATATGTTTTAAGCGTTATGTTTTAAAGTCAGTATGAATAGGATGTGACGTCAGTGATGACGGGTAAGAGACTTCCCTATTTAAGGAACACATGAACAAACGAAATTGAGCTGTGAACAAGGGCAAAGTTTGGTGCCCGAAACGCGTCGGTTATTGCCGCATTTTATCTCTGCATTGTGGATATTAATAAAGCATCATGTTTCTACGCATGCTGGATCCGTTGCTGCTTTGAAGTGCATGGTTGTTTTAGAAATTAAGAGCCCGTAGACTGAGGGCGAGGATCCGTGCAGTTTCGTAGAGGACAAGCAGCGGGAGCTGCCAGGTGTTGGATCTGCAATCAAGGTGAGCCGGAATCCTTTGCATTTGTATTGTGGTTATATACAGTCTGCAGAGCCTGTGTATACTCCGCCATATAGAAATGTATGTTAGGCCATGTTGTGTGGCATTTGCACTTTAAAATGAAGGGCTTACAAGCCCGTAATTTCAAAGCACAAGTGAGTGGCATTTACGATGTCACTACTGCGTGCCACATGAGCATAACCGAAGGCTATGTTCACACGGCGTAATTGCAGGGCGTACAGTATGCCCCGCAATTACGCCGGGTGTTTGTGAGTCGCACTGACACGCGCATACTCTCGCGAAGCAGGGGGGGGTGGTGGGGCGTCAGCCTGCCGGCCCCAGAGACATTCATTACTCATGCCGCGTATTCGCCGCAAGTAAATGACATGTCACTTATCTCCCAGCGCGTATAATACAATCGTATTGTACGAGCAGGGAAAGGATGCGTAATGCATCTCTACAAGAGCGATGGATTACTGTAATTTCGGGGTGCATCTCACTCGTATTAGAGCGCAAATATGACGCGATATGCGCGCCGATATTACCCCGTGTGAACATAGCCTAAGGGTGTATGATGCAGGCTCACTAGATCAGTCCGCTCCATACCCGGATGTGTTAATTATAACTGACACTCACCGCTAGCAGCAGGTATGAGAGATAATTCTGATCCCAGCCATTTAAACACTAAGGCTATGTTCACACGGCTTAAAATGGGCCTTATTTCGGTCCGTAATTACGCGCCGAAGTGCGCTAATTACGGCTGAAAACGGCCCATTCATTACGGTAATCCACAGTTTTCATAGAGAACTATAGATTACGTCTCCTCTCCCTGCTCGGCGAATACGCCGAGGGGGGAGATAAGTGACATGTGAATTACCAGCGGCGTATACGCGCCGCTGGTAATGCAAGTCAATGGGCCGGTGAGGTGCCGGCCCCCCGCTCACTCCCCCGCTCCCGCCCCGCCCCCGTCCACACGGCGTAATTGCGGGGCGTAATTAAAGGGGTTGTCTCGCTACAATGATTGGGTTTTAATTAAAAGATCTTTAAAAAACAAGCAGCTTTGCAATATATGTTCATTACAAATGTCCTACTGATTTTGAGCTAGCCCTGTTAGTAGTACTACATCAGCTTCTCAAGTTTCTATAGCAGCCGACCTGTTGATCCTTATCTTACTGGCTGTCAGGTCTGTA
Source organism: Phyllomedusa bahiana (assembly GCA_025379985.1). Classification (NCBI taxonomy): domain Eukaryota; kingdom Metazoa; phylum Chordata; class Amphibia; order Anura; family Hylidae; genus Phyllomedusa; species Phyllomedusa bahiana. The sequence goes on along the minus strand of JAODAL010041585.1, from coordinate 24,409 downwards.
TGACTCATCACCTTTGAAGACAGGTCGGAGCAGAGAGCCTCTCCCTCACAGAATGCTTCTGTAGTGGAGGGAGGGGGAGGGAGGACTCTGGCTTCTATGCTGCCTGGATTAACCCTTTGTGTGCCTGCTTCCTCCTGCTCTCTACACAGATAGATGTGACAGCAGTGACCCTGTGTGTTACTATAATCATGATGTGTCTGTGGAGCTGTAACTATAATAATACTATACAGATCAGGGAGGCTTGTGAACAGTTCATGCTGTGCTGTACTAGTGACACATAGTAACACTTCCCAGCTGCTCTGTGTCTGTTCTGAGAGGGTCTGTTTGTTGCTGGAGATGTGGAGATATGTATGCTAAGCAGAGGGTATAGGAACACTTGCATCCCCTCTGTTCTGCTATTAGCTATCATAGATCTCTCCACACTCATAGATCAGCCCTAATACAGCTGATCTAGATGCCTGCAGAAGATCTAGGCAGGCACACACAGGGTTAACTCTGGCAGCAATCCCCCTGCCCCCCCCCCTGCTGTATAGAAGTTAAGGAGGAGAGCTGCCTGTGTGCTGAGGGGAGGGGGGAAGAGGGAGGAGAAGAGGCAGACAAGCTAGCACGTCCCTCAATTCAACTCCCACAGACAGAGGCTGAAAGCTTTTCATGAGACAACTCCTTTAAGTCCCGCAGTTAAGCCGTGTGAACATAGCCTTAGGGCCACATGTATGAAAACTGTCTAGGTCTATGACTCTCTTTGTTGCCCATAGCAACCAATCTGAGCTCTCTTTTCATTTTTCCAGAGCACTATATGAAGTGAAAGGCGAGCTCTGACTGGTTGCTACAGGCAACAAAGAAAGTCTTAGACCTAGACAGTTTTTATACATGAGGCCCTTATGGCCTTATGTATGAAAACTGTCTAGCAGTAAGACTTTCTGTGTTGCCCAGAGCAACCAGTCAGAGCTCGCCTTTCACTTCATATAGTGCGCGTATTGTACGCGCTGCAATACGGCGGGTGTTTTAGAAGCACACACTGGCTAGCACGTACTTCTAAAGGGAAGGGGGGCGGCCCCATTGACTTCTATCATCCCCGGCGAGTAAACGCCATGAAGTAGTGACATGTCACTACTTTCACCCGGCGTTAAATACAAGTCGGGGAAGATGAATGTAATTAATAGCTCTCTTTACAAACTATGAATTACTTAATTATTACTTTTTAAATGGGGTGGGTTTGGGAAGCTATAGGTAAATTTTAAACAAAAATGTGTGGTGATAGGTTTATTTCAATCATATTACTAGATAAAGGTGTGTAGTTTATGATTGACACAAGGTCAAAAGGGTGTATTTGGTCATGGATAGGTTAAATTAATAGAGTTTAATTGATTTGAAAGAAAACACATTGAAAAACAGATCTGAAAAACACATCCAAAAACACATGCAAAACGCATGCAAAACGTATACAAAACCGCATCTGCAGCTGTGTTTTTTATACGTTTTTTGGATGCAGTTTTCAATGCGTTTTTCTTCTGCTGAAAAACGGATCCAAAAACGGATGTGAACATACCGTAAGAGGCACACCCCTGGAAACAAGGTTTCTGTCACTAGTATACGATGTCCTTAGCAAGGGCAGCATATGCTGTGTGACAGGTTCCCTTTAAAGTGTACCAGGTGCTGTATTTTTTTTCTTAATCTTTGGAGCTCACTGCACAGTAAGCTCCAAATATAGCTGATGGTGGTGGTTGCAGAAAAACAAAATTCAACATGACTATGCAAGAAATTTGGAGCTCTCTATTAGTAAAAATATGCCCTGACTGCTATAAAATATATTAAGATATTAATAGACACAGAATGTAAAACCTAAAAAAAATGAAAAGGGGAAAGAAATTTCAATATGCAAAAAATGGTGTTAAATAATACAGATTTCCAGTAACGTTCTGTGTAGGAAACCAAATAAAACTTATATGATATACAATAATACTATAAGTAACACGTAAAATCTAAGGCTTGGTTCACATATGTGTCGAAGGTTCCGTTCTGACAGAACCATTATAACCCCTTAACGACCGCCCGCTGAATTTGGGGTTTGTACTACACATCCCTGATCCCAGAACATCTCCTGCGAGCACGGGGAGCGGAGGAAACCTCGGCAACCTGGTGCTTTAACCCTTTTATTGCGGCGGTGCGTTACCGCAGTGCAATCAAAGGGTTACCCTGCTCTGTCGGGTGATCGGAACACCCAGTGACCCGACAGAGCTCGGGGAACGGCTGCACAGTCAGCTTTGGTGAACTAGAGTGGCCCTAGAGCTGTCTTTGTATAAAGCCACTGACCTGGACACACTGGACGACATGTATGAATCTCGCCACGTCGGAGCGCATGTTTCTGCCAGTTTTCCGGCGAAATTTGCGCCTCATGTATGTCAGTGCTGAGCTGCGCTCATACATGCGGTGTAAAGTCTGCCGCGCCTCGTCAGTGTGTGAGTTGCAGTGCGGGACTTAGGCGCAGTGCGGGACTGCGCCTAAGATTCGCCGCCCGACGTAGTGCGATCATACATGCGGGGAAAAGTCCGCCGTGCCTCGCCAGTGTGTGGGGCTCAGTGCGGGGACTTAGGCGCAGTGCGGGACTGCACCTAATATTCACCGTCCGAGGAGGTGCGCTTATACATGCATGGAAAAGTTCACCGCGCCTCGCCAGTGTCTGGGGCGCAGTGTGGGACTTAGGCACAATGCGGGACTGCGCCTCACATGTATTCCGATTCGAGACAGGCTGGAAAACAGCGAGAAATCATTGTAGAAGTCCGTGCGGAGTATGAATCAAAAAATCGCCTTATAAAGGCGTCAAACATTCTCTGAAAAAGAGCTCAAACCTACTAAAAAATACATAAATAAAATCACTTTCCAAAAATCAAGAACGGCGCTACATCGGGAATTTGGATATTGGAAATTGCCGGGAAATACAGTAATTCAAATTCTTTAAGCTCTTCTCATTGGTCGGCAGAAACCAGCCAATCAGAATAGGAGCGACAGGGACCCATTAAAACCTATGGAGAAGTATGGACCAATCAAAATCAAAGGCGGGACAGTTCAAAATACAGTAAAAATGCAGAAAAGAGCTGATTGGTTGAGCTAGCGGGGGCTTGGCAATCCTGGCCAATCAGAATAGGAGCGACAGGGACCCATTATAACCTATGGAGAAATATTGACCATTCAAAATCAAAGGCGGGACATTCAAAATGTCCCGCCTTTTGAGAAGAGCTTAAAGAATTTGAATTACTGTATTTCCCGGCAATTCTCTATATCGCGTTGTTAGGGATTTGATTGATTTATGTTTATAGAAGGTGTCAGAACTTTTTCAGATAATATTTTACACCTAATAAAAATGATTTTTTTAATCATACTCCATGCCGCACGGCGCTGAGAGCCGAGATTTCATTGCCCCCATCTCTCCATAGACTACAATGGGACAAGTAGCTCGCGCTCTGATTGGCCGGGATAGCCAAGCCCCCGCTAGCTCAACCAATCAGCTCTTTTCTGCATTTTTACTGTATTTTGAATGTCCCGCCTTTGATTTTGATTGGTCAATATTTCTCCATAGGTTATAATGGGTCACTGTCGCTCCTATTCTGATTGGCTGGTTTCTGCCGACCAATGAGAAGAGCTTACACAATTTGAATTACTGTATTTCCCGGCAATTCTCTATATCCCAATTCCTTATGTAGCGCCGGTCTCGGCGACAAACGCGTTGTTAGTGATTTTATTGATTTATGTTTATAGAAGGTTTCAGCTCTTTTCCAGATAATATTTTACACCTAATAAAAATGATTTTTTAAATCATACTCTATGCCGCACGGCGCTGAGCGCTGAGATTTCATTGCCCCGATCTGTCCATAGACTATAATGGGACAAGTAGCTCGCGCTCTGATTTCTTTTTGCTGGATAGCAACCCCCGCTACTTCAACCAATCAGCTCTTTTCTGTATTTTTACTGTATTTTGCACTGTCCCGCCTTTGATTTTGATTGGTCAATATTTCTCCATAGGTTATAATGGTTCACTGTCGCTCCTATTCTGATTGGCTGGCTTCTGCCGACCAATGAGAAGCGCTTACAGAATTTGAATTACTGTATTTCCCGGCAATTTCCAAGATCCTAATTCCTGATGTTGCGCCGTTCTAGATTTTTGGAAAGTGATTTTTTTATTTCATTTTTTTTTGAAGGTTTGAGCTCTTTTTCTGATAATGTTTTACACCTAATAAAAGCACTTTTTTGGGAATCATACTCCATGCCGCACAGAGCTGAGAGCCGAGATTTCTGTTGCGATCTTCTTTATATTTCCTCTCATGTTCCGTTCTCGCTTCACTTCGCCTCCGCCGGCTCATTTAGACCAGAATCAACCAGGTCTGCCTGTCGGAGCTGGCGAGCACTGCAATGCGCCGCACTTTGCCGAGCTGCGATCGTACATGCCTCGGAGTTTTTGAGCACGCCGTGTCCCGCCCCGGAACGCCCACACCGCACCATTGCACGCCCCTTCATGTGAGGCGCATCCGAAAGTGGCGAACGCTGCGCCTAACATCGCATCCCTGCGTCCGACAGGGGATTCGGGCCAGTGAGGCGCAGGATCCGCCAGAAAACAGGCGAAAAGCCTGTTCATACATGTCGCCCACTGTGTGCTGTCCAGATCACTGCCTGTGTCAAAGTGACACAGATTAGAATGTATAAGCATATTTGACATTACCAATTAAAAAAAAAAATATAAAAAAAATGTAAAACAGTTCTCCCTTCATGGGACTAAAAAAAAAAAGTAAAAAAAAAAACATAAAATGTGTAAAAAAAGAATAAAAAAATAAATAATAAAATAAAAATAAATATTTAATAAAAAATAATTGTGCATAAATTACACGCACGAAAAAACCTACCCATAGGTTAATCTAACAAGTTATTAAGTGTGAAATGTGAATGGTGTAAAAAAAAAAAAAAAATAATAAAAAAAAAAATAAAATACTGAAATTATTTATAAGTTAACTTAAACTATTCCCTCAAAGTACAACTTGTCTCGAATAAAATGAGGCCTCATACAACTGCGTCATTGAAAAAATAAAAAAGTTACAACTGTTGAATCGCAAGGAGGCAAAAACTAAAAAAAATTTTCTGGTCATTAACTACTTTTCAGCGTTCGGCTTAAGGGGTTAAACAATAGTCTGTTGGGCGATATGAGTGTCCATTGTGAAGTGGATATCTTGTTGTCCGGTTTTACCAACAACGGAGGTTCCAAACGGAACCTTGAACACAGATATGAACCAGACTTAAATACTTCATTGTCTTAAATATGGAAAACATTCTTAGATGTATGTTGCTGTTTACTTACATCTGCAGATTAAATGGTACGCCCAAGATTTCAAACCGTTCAATTTCAAAATCAACACCGATGGTTGCTTTATAATCACGATCAAATACATTTTTGCAAAACCTGTAGCAGAGAGAAATATTTCAGTTACAGCTTCTTTCTTATCTTCTCTTCATCTGAATATAATGTACTACTCTGTTTTCTTATAAGCTTGGTCTCCTTCCTTTGAACCGGTCTAGATTAGAATAACATGGTCGCCATCTTCCAGAAACAGTTCCAAATCGGTCCATGGGTTGTGTCTGCTACTGCAACTCGCCTTCATTGAAGTGATAGGGGTTGAGCTAAGATACAACTACCACACACAACTTGTGGACAGATGTGGTACTGTGTTTGGAAAAAGGCAGCCATAGTTTTCTAATTTTGCACAAACCCTTTAATTCTACCAACAAAGACCCACATGTATGACAACTGTCTAGGTCTAAAACACGCTTTGCTGCCCATATCAACCAATCAGAGCGCCCCTCTGATTTCTCCAGAGCACTATATGAAATGAGAAGGGTCCTCTGATTGGTTGCTATGGGCAACAAAGTGAGTTTTAGACCCAGACGGTTTTCATACCTGTGACCCAAAATGTTCAGGTTTTTTTTCATTGGCTCTATAGATCTGTAAACCCAACAGGAATACCGCCATCATTTCATGAGCTTTCCATGAATTGTTTATTTTAGCTAGGATAACAATCAATATGTGGTATCATGAGAAATAAATGTTAGCATACAGTAATATGAGCACCACACAGCAAATGATACAAGGGAGCAATAGCCAGATTTGTTAGTTTGGAAGGTGAAAGTGGGGGAGATTGCATTAAAGTTAATGGGCACCTATGCACATCAGGAGAAAGTTTTGGTGTCTGTTCAGTAATAACCCTAAGGCTATGTTCACACGGCGGGGCGTAATTACGCCCCGCAATTAAGCCGTGTGGACGGGGGCGGGAGCGGGGGGCCGGCACCTTGCCGGCCCATAGACTTGCATTACCAGCAGCGCGTATACGGCGCTAGTAATTCGCAGGTCACTTATCTCCCCCCGCGGCGTATTCGCTGAGCAGGGAGAGGAGACGTAATCCATAGTTCTCTATGAGAACTGTGGATTACCGTAATGATTGGGACGGATTCCAGCCGTAATTCGCGCACTACGGCGCATAATTACGTACTGAAATACGGACCATTTTAAGCCGTGTGAACATGGCCTAAGTGGCTGTTCATCATACATTGCTCAACACCACCACGCTGAAGAAAGGCCAGAGCGTGGTAATGGGGCACAGTTATTACATAAGTGCCATATCCCGATAATTTATTCCTCAAAGATCCCGTGGCTTGGGCCCCCATGAATACCATCTTCTGACATGTCCCCAGAAGATACAATTTGTGCTCATAAGTGAATATTTACTTAATGGAACCTGTAATGTGTTGTTTGCTGCCCTATCTGAAAACAGGATGTGATAGAGGGAGAGGAGCTGAGCTCTGTGATATATAGGTTTATATGATAAAGGAGAGAAGCTGAGATCTGTGATTTATAGAGTTATATGATAGAGGGAGAGAAGCTGAGCTCTGTGATATATAGGGTTATATGCTAGAGGGAGAGAAGCTGAGCTCTGCAATATATAGTGTTAAATGATAGAGGAGAGAAGCTGAGCTCTGATATATATAGGGTTATATGATAGAGGGAGAGAAGCTGAGCTCTGTGATATATAGGGTTATATGATAGAGGAAGAGAAGCTGAGCTCTGTGATATATAGGGTTATATGATAGAGGGAGAGAAGCTGAGCTCTGTGATATATAGGGTTATATGATAGAGGAGAGGAGCTGAGCTCTGTGATATATAGGGTTATATGACAGAGGAGAGAAGCTGAGCTCTGTGATATATAGGGTTATATGATAGAGGAGAGAAGCTGAGCTCTGTGATATATAGGGTTATATGATAGAGGGAGAGAGGCTGAGCTCTGTGATATATAGGGTTATATGATAGAGGGAGAGAAGCTGAGCTCTGTGATATATAGGGTTATATGATAGATGGAGAGAAGCTGAGCTCTGTGATATATAGGGTTATATGATAGAGGAGAGAGGCTGAGCTCTGTGATATATAGGGTTATATGATAGAGGGAGAGAAGCTGAGCTCTGTGATATATAGGGTTATATGATAGATGGAGAGAAGCTGAGCTCTGTGATATATAGGGTTATATGCTAGAGGGAGAGAAGCTGAGCTCTGTGATATATAGGGTTATATGATAGAGGAGAGAAGCTGAGCTCTGTGATATATAGGGTTATATGATAGAGGAGAGAAGCTGAGCTCTGATATATAGGGTTATATGATAGAGGAGAGATGCTGTGCTCTGATATATAGGGTTATATGATAGAGGAGAGATGCTGTGCTCTGTGAGCTCAGCTTCTCTCCTCTATCATATAACCCTATATATCATAGACCTCAGTCCCTCTCCCTCCATCACCTCCTGTTCTCAGACAGGGCAGATTAACCACCTGACAGGTTCTATTTAAACGTTACAAAATTGCATGAATTTCTGATCTGGTTCCCTAACTACACATTTTTATACACTGTTTATTGTTTTAGATTTTTTCACCAGTGATGCTAAAGTAAAGAAATAAATAAATGTTGTTCTTGAAAACATGGGGGTTGTATATTCAACATTTTTTAACTGTTTATATGCTTCTCACTGCATTTTAAGCCATATAAATCTACAGAATTCTTATTCCTCCTCAATAAAATATAAAAATTTAAATATTTACATGTTGATCAAACTGGTTTTTCCCACATAAAGATCTCCCACCATCACAACTTTTGACATCTTCAACCTGTGCAACATCATAATTAGTGCCAAAAAATAACAGCCATCTATTAAAAAGCTTAAAGGGAATCAATCACCACTATATTTTTTACTAATTAAAATGAGATACTGATACATATTTGTTTCCTATTAGCAGTTTTTATTTTTTGATTGTAGATTGGCTTATTTCTGTATATGATTATGAGGGAAGCCTTGGCTGAGCTACTTTTAACAGCATTTAGAATAAGAAATAGAAAAAGCATAATTGAACCATTGCTTTTTTGGAATTCATTTATTCTGTAACAATACCAGTGATACCAAATTTATCAAGTTTTTGTTACATTTTACTACTATATTTTCCAGAATTGCTTTTTTCTAGGACCCATAACTTTTTTTTATTTGTCCACCATTGGACCTGTTTGAGAACTTATTTATTTCCAGGGTGAGTTGTAGTTGGAACACGAGGTGACCAAAAAGAACACAATTCTGAAGTTGGGTATTTTATTTTATTTTTTCACCATCTTTTTGACCAGTGCCCTAGACCTACAGGTAGCAGTAACTTCTACACAAGGTGTATTTTTAGGAAACTGTCATATGTTTACAATGTTAGTACTTGTTAAAGAAAAATTTTATATTCATTGTATCAGCAAGATTTTGAGCGTGCACAGAGAACCTTCAACCTTGCAACCGGGCCCTGGAGCAGGAGGGGAACAAAGGCCCCTTCACCACACAGATGTAGCTACAATGCTCAGTCACAAACACCCAGCCATGCAGCAATCAAAGCCGACACATGGATAATGTGGGCTCGGCAGCGAGAATCAAAGCTAGCACTAATCCCATCCCTGTAACCCTAGATCAATAGTGGCTGTGGTATGTAGGTGGTTGATTGCTGGAGGGGCCCTATCTGTCTAATCATCATCACCACACAATTGCAATTGCAGGGTGTTGATGGTTGCCATGGCAGCCAAAAGTCAAATAACGGCCCAGGGGTTAACCTTGTACAGAAGACTATTAGATACGGTTAGAGTTAGGGTCTACTAGGCTGCATGGGACAGGCATAATACATAGCAACAAAATGATGGACTGGTATGTATTATAACAGAGATCAAGTGATTACATTGTCTGGTCCCAAAGTGGGACAAAAAAATATTTGAACATAAATAACATAAATTTTTTTAAAACAACACAAAACCTCTTATACCCCAATTAAAAAAACATTTCATTTTGTAAAAAAAAAAAAGTAAAATATAAAAAAAGGTGCATGTAATAGGTATCGCCACATCCATAAAAATTCAATCTATAAAGTTATACCATTTAATCCGTATGGTAAACAACACAACGGTATTGCATTTTTTTGTTCATCTCATCTCACAAAATAATAAAATAAAAAGTGATCAAAAACTATTATGTATCCCAACATGGTACCAATGAAAATGTCAACCTGTCCCACAAATGAAAGGTCCTTGCACAGCTCCATCAGCAGAAAAATAAAAGTGATGGCTTTTAAAATATTGTAGCATAAAAATTTGATTTTTTTTTTAAAAAGCATTTTTCAGTATACCCCATGCGTAGATATTCACTGATAGTTTAAGATAGGTATATACAGCTTATTCTAGACAAGGAGATGGGAGTGTTACGATGAAAGGTGGACACTATATTTGTTACTATGGCACAGTCAGAAGTATTTACTTTAGCTCAAAGTCCATATTTGCCAACAAAGATATCTGGAATGAGTATTCGGTGACCTAATCCTGCTTTTTTTTTCTAAAGATAGTAGTAATGTAATTGTGTAAAGGGGCGAAGAGAAACATTGTCTTTGTTTAGTGAACCTTGGGTTTATTTCCTAGGCTGGAATAAGTAGAAATGTAAAGAAATACGGACCTTCTTATTCCGCATAAGAGAAGTATAGCTATGTAGGTAGCAATTACAACTGGATCCTATCATTCACATCTCCAGGTTATATTTCTGTATAGTGCTATAAAACAGGTGTGTCTCTTTTCTTTTTTGTTAACATACATGACACAAAAGCATACAGAATAAATGGTAGTGGAGGCTCCACTTAGACAAAAACATACCCAAAATTCCAGGCATGACGCTGTTGGCAGGCACTCTTCACTTGGGCATCAAAATCAGTTCTATACTGGAGGCAAGATTCCGCTGTGTAACACTGAAGCAAAAGAAAGAAAAACAGGTGAGATGTTGGTAGAACCTATACTTTTGTTTTTGCACTAAATGCAGCCTGTATTGTGACAGTGAGTCTGCCGCACTATGCTGAAAGTATCACTACAAAGTCAATTCACGTAGTACATGATAGCAGTAATGAAACAGCATGTCTTCTGGATGTGGAAGGGCGCTCAGTGATTTTTTTTTTTTTAGTTCTGTAAGCAAATATAATACATTCACTTCTTTATAAGAGAAAATAGAAGCAGTCAATCATAGTTACAGTAGTAGAGACTACATGGTATGTATTAAAGGGGTATTCTCGCTACAAAGATCATATCGCAGATTATGGGGACAGTAAAAATAAGCACTTTTGTAATTGGGTTGCATTACCTAAGTCACTTAGTATAGCAGATATGAGCTTTTCTGTGCATCTACAGCTATTTCTGCTGCTGCTGGTCGGGACACGCCCCCTTTTCGTGATTGGCTGGCTGACATTTCATTCAGCCTGTTGGGACATGCCTTCTGACTAGACACCCCCCCTGGACACGCCCCCTTCACTGTGATTACTGCATGCACACTCTGTGTTTACTCCCCTCTGAGCTGTGAGAAACCAAAAGTGAACCCCGCTATCTGAGAGGGCTGCTGGCTCTATACTACCAGCTCTAAGGTGAACGATCTGGACAATTACTGACTGTTTAACTCTCCCCTCCCCTCTAAATTCACTTTCCCCTCATATAACACAGCCTTATAACCTGTGCTCCCTCCATATAATACAGTCTTATATCCTGTGCTCCCTCCATATAACAGTCTTATATCCTGTGCTCCCTCCATATAACACAGTCTTATATCCTGTGCTCCCTCCATATAACACAGTCTTATATCCTGTGCTCCCTCCATATAACATAGTCTTATATCCTGTGCTCCCTCCATATAACACAGTCTTATATCCTGTGCTCCCTTTATATAACACAGTCTTATACAGTCTGCTGCCTGACAACAGAGGGGGGAAGAGGGGGAGGCAGTGTGCATTCCTCACATGTGTTTCATCAGTTCAGGCTGTGTGTATAACTGTTTATAGTATAGCAAGGAGCTTGTGGAGCCTGAAGCTGAAGGCTCTTTAGACATAAGCATGTAGGAGACTGCAGAGCTATCCTCTCTAAACATCCTTCCTCTTCCACTGCACACACAGAATGATGAAGTCACAGCTCTTCAGTGAAGGGAGACACGCCTCCTGCTGAGAGGAGAGACACGTCCCTGGATTTCAAATTGAATCTGATAGAATTAGCTCAAGTGTACAAACGGTTCAAACGATAAAACCCCTTTAAATCAATAAACCACAATTCTGTAAAATGCCGTATAATAAAGTTCGCATCCTTCATAATTTTTTTCTCAACATTTTAAGGCTTTTCAGTTTTCTTTATCCATAGCATTTACATCACATAAAGAACATTTTAAAAGTGTTCAGGGCTACATCATTCTCTAAGCTGTGTCAGCTAAGCAGAGATCTATGGCTGGATCCTATTAGAAATCATAAGGAAGGAAGGTTACTTTTAAAATGTTCTATATGTGATATAAATGCTATGGATAAAGAAAACTGAAAAGCATTAAAATGGTGAGAAAAAAATAATGAAGGATGCGAACTTTATTATACAGCATATTACAGAATTGTGGTTTATGAAAAGAAGGGGCTTGGGAGAACCCTATCTATGCCGTTACACAGAGTAACCGGAGGTGTAGATTATACGAAATAATAGAAAGGTGATACCCTTTTATCTAGTATATGTGTTAAATCAATGTCATGAAATAAAGATCTAGGAAATCCAGATAGTAGAATCAATAACCACCATTTCAGCGTGGCGTAGGCTTTCATCCGGTGGTATCTGGAAAGCAGAGAAGTCAGGGGAAAGAGGAGTGTGGCGGGAGCAGCGTATAGCAGGCGCCACAGTTGATGTGCTGTAGAGTCATAAGACAGTGGCTGCAGTGCATGTTATACACTGCACCCAGTACTCTCCTCTTTCCCCCGGCTCCTCGGGTTTATAGACACAACCTGATGATTTCCTACGTTAGGCCAAAACGTTGATTTTTACACCTGGATTTCATATGTCTATGTCTATTTCATGAAATCAATTTGACGCATCCAATATAGAGCTACTGTAACCATCTGATGTATAAAATTGTCTTCTATTTCCTGTGGATGTACTATATTAGATTCACATCCAAGGTGACTTATTGCATACATTTTCAGGTGAGCACATCCTATAGAAACCAAAGCCTCTTTATTTGGCAGTCAGTTACAATATAATCACATGATGTGGTCATGTTACATAAAAACTACCCCTCGAAAAAACTCATGTTTTAAGTTAGACTAGACAGTCTTACAATGCGCCACATTTCTCATAGTTTTGATAAATCTGGTGCAGGTTAGAACTGTCTAGTCTGACTTTGTACCACCATTAAAGGGGTTTTGCCACAATTTATTGTTGATGTGGAATCCTCCAAAATGGGTACTTAATCAGTTTTCTAAATATATGTCATCAAAAAAAGTGAGGATTGTGAGAGCTATAGCCTGACTTACATGCCCTTGGTTTCCTGACCGTTTACATTAGACACGACCAGGAGCTGACAGGAGCTGATCTGGCTGCGCTTGCATTGTTTGCACTTCTTATCTGATGGCAGGGAACATGAACAAGTTTTGAAAGGACTGGGGAGAAAGATCCTGTGTCTCTTGTAAAGAGAATCCACTGGTTGTAATGTAATTATCTGAGTAAACATGCAGACGCTGCCTGGCTCTTTTCAGCCCCCCTCCCTCTCCTCCTGCAGCCGTTAGTTCCTGAAGGAATGAAAGAAGGCTGCCTGCTGAGCTTATCTTCTCTCCTGAGCAGATAAGAAGGAGAAATAAAATGCATATAGCTTGTGCATAATACAGTTCTCCTCAGTGGATTAGCACAACAATGTTTGCTCAACTACAGAGACTTAGTATCAGGAAAGTGCATTGGAGGTGGAGTGATGACATCACATCGGAGGTACTTGTTTTTTTTAAAAACATAAAAACAACGCCCCTTTTTTCAAGCCTCAAGAGGGCAGTATCAGCCTGTTAGGTGAGGAACTCACTTTTTGGCAAAACCCCTTTAGGTTCTCTTACTTTTACGCCAGAAACTGTGACAAAAATTTTGGAGTGGTTTTTTTTTTTTTGGGAGTATATTAAGACACACCCTTTTCACATGAAACCACACCTATTTTACCAAAGCCACACCCCATTGTCAGGTGAGGCACAGACGTGTCTGAAAACTGTCTAAAACACATAGTAAATGTGGTGTAAGGCATTTAAGATGTTATTTTTGGTGCAAATTGTGCCAGAATTCTGGCGCAACTGCCTTGATAAATGTGCCTCACTGTGCTTTTAATAGGTGAAAGATGGAAAATAAATGTGTAAAAACTGTGTAGCCAATAACTGCATTACAAACCATGGCAAATCATGGTCACCCTGATGCACTAAAATAGCTGTTTTTCCAATTCTCTATAACTATTGGCAGTCATGGTTTAGTCCATAAGCAACTTCCACACCACGAAACTGTGTAGGTTAGAGTATGTTCATACGATGTACTGCAGTGCGTACATTACGCGCCGCAGTACACTGTGTGTTTTGGGAGCCCACGCTGATCAGTGCGCACTCCCGAGGCATTGGGGGGGCAGCCCGCCGGCTCCATAGACATGCATTACTCACGGCACGTAATCGCCGCAAATAATTGGCACGTCACTTATCTCCCCCTGCGAGAGGAGGTGTAATCCATAGTTTTCTGTGACAGCTATGGAGTACCGTAATTATGGGGCGCATTTCCCCACGTATTAAGCGCAGTACGCCACAATGTGCCCCAAAATAAGCCGTATGAACCCTTAGGGCTCCTTTATACATATTTTTACTTCTGTTTAAAATCCATGTTAAAAACCCCCACTTTTTTGTCATGGTGTAAGTAATTTAGAGAAGCCCCTTTTAGAAAAACACTAGGACAAATAATATGCACAGAGTATGGTGTGTTTTGATAAAAAAAGAGACTGATTTAAAAAAAAGTATAAGGGGGATTTCACAAATGGCTTCTTTTTTTCTTTTTAAATGTCTATGTGTTTTGAGTTGAAACCAGAAACAGATTTAAAATTTTAAAATAAATGCGAAATATAATGACTTTTTTTTAAAATCAAAGCTGTGCGTGAAACCACCGTTAGGGTATGTTCACATAATGGATTTTGACATGGATTTATGTCGAAAATCTGCTTGAAATCTGCATCTGATTTACTTACATGGAAAATTTGTGTCAAGAAAAAAAAAGTTTCAGATTTTGTAAGAAATTTGTGCTAAATCTTCTCATTGAAGTCAATAAAAAGCTGAAAGTCCCTATCAAATATGTGTAAAATGCAAGAGGAAAATATATAAGTCCTAAAAATAGTTTTGGACTGGCTTCCCAAGGTTTCACAAACTAGGACGGAGCAGGAATCCATTGGTTCCCTGCCCTGACGAACACTACCGTGAGCCACAAGTAAGGCCTCCAGCCTACTCAAGTAGGCTTGTGCCTTATAAACCACAAGAGCTTGTCCCCACGGCATGGTATTTTGGTCATGCAACACTCCCCCATAGACGTTAAAAGAAAATCCGTTCAGCAGTCTCCACTGCACGGATTGTCCGCCTGATGGTTTTTGACACCGCCAGAGTAATGAAAAACTTAGAACATGTTCATTCTTTCCGCCGGGTTTTTGGGCAGAACATGAACATGTGGGTGCGAAGGGGGTCAGCTTCAATCCGCAAACCGCGTACAAAACCCATCTCCCTACATGTGATAAAAAGACAAAATTTTTATATATACTTTGCTGTAGTATCCTAAGAGTATGTTCACACAGCGTAATTGTGCTGCAATACGGCCAAAGTACAGCCCGCAATTACAGTAAAATCATAGCACTCATTGAGTGCTATGATAAGCAGATGTTTTCGCCATCATGTCACTTCTTCCTAGCGCTTGGGGAAAACTAAAGTGGGTGAGGGTTGGCACAGAGGGCTCTAGAAGTACATGCTGGTCAGCGCGTAATTCTAAAACACCTGGCATACCTACCTACCTAATAGGGGCTATAAACTTACCTAATGGGGGGCCTAAATTCCTTCCTAATAGAAGGTCTTTATACTAACCAACCTAGTGGAGGGATTATATACCTATCTAACTATTGGGGCACCTATACAGTGGTGGCCAAAAGTATTGGCACCCCTGCAATTCTGTCAGATAATACTCAGTTTCTTCCTGAAAATGATTCCAATCACAAATTCTTTGGTATTAATATATTCATTTATTTGGCTTGCAATGAAAAAAACACAAAACAGAAATGAACCAAATATCAAATCATTGATCATTTCACCGAAAACTTCAAAAATGGGCCGGACAAAAGTATTGGCACCCTCAGCCTAATACTTGGTAGCACAACCTTTAGCCAAAATAACTGCGAACAACCGCTTCCGGTAACCAACAAGGAGTTTCTTAAAATGCTCTGCTGGAATTTTAGACCATTCTTCTTTGGCAAACTGCACCAGGTCCCTGAGATTTGAAGGGTGCCTTCTCCAAACTGCCATTGTGAGATCTCTCCACAGGTGTCTATGGGATTCAGGTCTGGACTCATTGCTGGCCACTTTACAAGTCTCCAGTGCTTTCTCTCAAACCATTTTCTAGTGCTTTTTGAAGTGTGTTTTGGGTCATTGTCCTGCTGGAAGACCCATGACCTCTGAGGGAGACCCAGCTTTCTCACACTGGGCCCTACATTATGCTGCAGAATTTGTTGGTAGTCTTCAGACTTCATAATGCCATGCACACGGTCAAGCAGTCCAGTGCCAGAGGCAGCAAAGCAACCCCAAAACATCAGGGAACCTCCGCCATGTTTGACTGTAGGGACCGTGTTCTTTTCTTTGAATCCCTCTTTTTTTTTTCCTGTAAACTCTATGTTGATGCCTTTTTCCCAAAAAGCTCTATTTTTGTCTCATCTGACCAGAGAACATTCTTCCAAAACGTTTTAGGCTTTCTCAGGTAAGTTTTGGCAAACTCCAGCCTGGCTTTTTTATGTCTCGGGGTAAGAAGTGGGGTCTTCCTGGGTATCCTCCCACAGTCCCTTTTCATTCAGACCCGATGGATAGTACGGGTTAAACACTGTTGTACCCTCGGGCTGCAGGGCAGCTTGAACTTGTTTGGATGTTAGTCGAGGTTCTTTATCCACCATCCGCACAATCTTGCGTTGAAATCTCTCGTCAATGTTTCTTTTCCGTCCACATCTAGGGAGGTTAGCCACAGTGCCATGGGCTTTACATCTAGGGAGGTTAGCCACAGTGCCATGGGCTTTACATCTAGGGAGGTTAGCCACAGTGCCATGGGGAGGTTAGCCACAGTGCCATGGGCTTTACATCTAGGGAGGTTAGCCACAGTGCCATGGGCTTTACATCTAGGGAGGTTAGCCACAGTGCCATGGGCTTTACATCTAGGGAGGTTAGCCACAGTGCCATGGGCTTTACATCTAGGGAGGTTAGCCACAGTGCCATGGGCTTTACACTTCTTGATGACACTGCGCACGGTAGACACAGGAACATTCAGGTCTTTGGAGATGGACTTGTAGCCTTGAGATTGCTCAGGCTTCCTCACAATTTGGATTCTCAAGTCCTCAGACAGTTCTTTGGTCTTCTTTCTTTTCTCCATGCTCAATGTGGTACACACAAGGACACAGGACAGAGGTTGAGTCAACTTTAATCCATGTCAACTGGCTGCAAGTGTGATTTAGTTATTGCCCACACCTGTTAGGTGCCACAGGTAAGTTACAGGTGCTGTTAAATTACACAAATTAGAGAAGCATCACATGATTTTTCAAACAGTGCCAATACTTTTGTCCACCCCCTTTTTTATGTTTGGTGTGGAATTATATCCAATTTGGCTTTATGACTATTCTTTTTGTGGTTTTCAATTGAAGACAAATTAAATGAAGATAATAATACCAAAGAATTTGTGATTGCAATTATTTTCAGGAAGAAACTGAGTAATATCTGACAGAATTGCAGGGGTGCCAATACTTTTGGCCACCACTGTATGCCTACTTACCTAATGGCCTAGATACCTCCCTAGCTAATGGGGACCTATATACTTTACTACCTAGCTAATGAGGACCTATATACCTATCTAATTAGGGGATTAGATAACTATCTACCTAATGGGGACCTATATACCTACCTACTTAACTGGGGACCTATATACCTAAATACCTAATGGGGGGCTATAGACCTACCTACTTAATGAGGGGGTCCTTTGCCTTTGTCAAATTTGGGAGTTTGGCAAAGAGGGACACAAAAAGGGAGACAAAAACTGGGTGCATAAAAGGGAAGCTTTACTATTTGGAGGTACTATTATTGCGTGGGGCACAAGGGGGACATAATTATCATTTTGGGTGCGGCAGATGGAGAGTCTGTATATATGTGGGGAATAGGTAGTATAAGGCCATCTGCACCAAAAATAGTGGGGGGATAAGGGCATCTACTCCTCAGAGTGTGGGGGCCTTGGAGCTTCTGCATAAAAGATAGCGGGGTCATCATGTAATTTACTTCAGTGATACTGAGGGCATCAGAACATCTGCTCCAAAGATAATGGGGGCATCAGAGCATCTGAACCACAACAAAACAAATACTTTATATGACACCACCAGAATGGTGAGATGGCATCAGATCCAAAGATAGTTAGGATAGTATCAGAGCATGTGCTCCAAGGTCCAGGAGGGCATCAGGGCATTTGTTCCAAAGATAGTATGGGTGACAAAACATCTGCTACAGAGATAGTGGGGTCATCAGGGCATCAGTTCCAGAGATAATGAGTGCATCAGTGCATCTGCTTCAGATATTGTAGAAGCATCAGCTTTAGAGACAGTGGGGGCATCAGGGGATTTGCTTCAGAGATAGTGTAGTAATTAGCTCTAGAGATGGTTGAAGGCATCAGAGCATTTGCTCCATATATAGTGAGGCATCAGGTTTCTGAACCAACATTAATCTACCGACAATAAAATGTCCCATACACTAATCCAGCCAATTACCATGAAAATTTTACATCTGTATTAGTGAAGTTCGTACAGTTAATGGTGGTCTCTACATTACAGTGTGGTACTACATGTTCTGTACTGCTCTCTACTTGTGCCAGGATGAGTGGCTCCTTTAGTCACAAGGTGAAGGTGGACCCATTTTCTTTTTTCTGATTCACAATGAGCCAGAAAATAGAAAATGGGTCCACCTTCACCTAGTGCCCAAGGGAGCCACACAATGTATAAAGGACATGACCCAAATAAGCTCTTGTCCTAGAAAGTGATTTCCAGCTTCCAGTAACTATTTCTGACTGTTACATGGAAGGACTGTCTATATTAGTTATCTGCTTCATTTTTTTTAATCTCCATTTTTCATTATGTTGGTGACATTTTGTGGACTCAGAACCAATTAGCAATTCTCCATAGAATTATGGTCTCAACCAGGGCTGTGGAGTCGGAGGCTATTTTGCAGGAGTCGGAGTCGTCATAAAAGGGACCGACTCCGACTCCCAAAATATATAGTAAGTTGGTCCAGTTAGTTCGATGCAGTGCAAAGAGCAAGAGGAATTGGGTCCAGCCAGTGCTACTGCTCCCATATCTTCAGCCTTATCACATGAAGAGTGTAATTTATGACATGGAGCAGGCAAAGCGCTGCCCCAGAGGAAAAGACCCCGCTCCCATAGCAAACAGATTTCAGCAAAATTTTTCACCTGCTTTCAAAGAAGTAGAAGAGTTCAACCATTCATCAAAACTGATTGTGGCTGAGGCAATTCCTTTATACCCTGACATTGTTAGAGATGTTGCCCCTGTGGTCACCGCTTTGCCCCCAATCCAAGTTAGTGTAGAGGGGCCGTTCTCTAGCCTGGACATAATGAGATCAGGTGTGAGGTCATGTATGCAGGATCTGATGGAGGCGAGACTATTACTCAGAACAAATTCAGAGACTCCACAAATGTACTCGCAATGTTTTGCATATTTACAATTTTTTTGTGTTCTAATAAATATATTTTACACTGACAAGCGAAAGGGTTACAATGGTTTGAACTTGTGACTTTCAGGCTCCATCCCTCACCATCCACTACAGCTTTGTACATGAGGCTACTGTAATTTTATATACAGTCATCTTACATCTTATACATAAATTTGACTTGCAAGTATTTAGCATCGGCTTAGTTCTGCAGATTCTTTCCTGTAACTGCACTGTTACTGTTTTGCTCCTAAAAATCAAAATGTGACTTTTTATTATTTTGTTAGTAGTTGGTAAATCCACTTTTGGCCTTCAGCTCTGCCTGAATCCTTCTGGGCTCTGGATCAGATTCAAGCATGTCTTGACCAAAATCTGATCCCAGGTCTCTTCTACACATTCCCAATGTTGGTGCAGACTGGACTTGGATACAAATACAGCTTTTTCTTTAACTCTACCCACAAGTGTTCAAAAGATCAAAACATTGTTACCATTTTGCTTCTCAGTGTCTGTTCTACCTAAATAGCTTGTTTATTGCATCATAAGGTGATAAACAGCCTGATGTTACCATTTTACTACAGTAAAGTTATCACTTAAACATGCGCCATGTATGAGGGAGTCAGGAGTCGGAGGTTTGGGAAATTGAGGAGTCGGAGTCGGGGCTTCGGCTTGCCGACTCCACAGCCCTGCTCTCAACATACAATGGTTTTAACAAACAATGTTCGTCCTAAAACCAATTATTGTATGTTGAGGGACCACTGTTCGGTAACAGTATGACAGTACTATGTATACTGGTGTTTGTTTGGTATCAGTATGATGGTAATATATTTGGTGGTATTTGTTCGGTAACAGCATGATGGTACTATGTATAGTGGTATTTGTTTGATAACACTTTGATAGTACTGTGTATAGTGGTATCTGATAACAGTATGATGTCACTGTGTATAGTGGTATTTGTTTGATAACAGTTTGACGGTACTTTGTATATTGGTATTTGTTTGATAACAGTATGATAGTAATACATTTAGTGGGATATTTGCCACTTGTTTGGTGGTATTATTTGGAAACAGTATGAAGGTGCTATGTATAGTGGTATTTGGTAACAGTATGATGTTACTATGTATATTTGGAAACTTAAAGGGTACTGTGTATAGTGGTATTTGGTAACAGTATGATGGTACTATGTATAGTGGCATTTGTTTGATAGTACTTTGTATAGTGGTATCTGTCTGATAAGAGTATGATGGCACTGTGTGTGGTATTTGTGTGATAACAGTTTGACGGTACTTTGTATTTTGGCATTTGTTTGATAACGTAGATATAGATATAATACTTTTGGGGGAAATTTGCCATGTTTGGTGGTTTTTTTGGGAAAACAGTATGAAGGTGCATGTATAGGGTTTTTTTGGTAAAAAAGATTATATTTAAGGGGGTTTTTGGGAAAACCAGTATGAGGGTACTGTAAAAGGGTATTTGGAACAGTAGATGGTACTGTGTATAGGGGGTATTTGGAAACAGGGATGGTATTTTGTATTTGTTTTTGGTACTATTATTTGGGAAACGGTATGGGGTACTTGTATGGTGGTATTTGGTAAGAGTATGATGGTACTATGTATAGTGGCAGTTGTTTGATAGTACTTTTATAGGGGGTATTGTCTGATAAGTTTTGATGGCGGTGTGTTATTTGGTGAAAACAGTTTGACGTACTTTGTAATTTATTGTTTGATAACAGCATGATAGTAATACATTTAGTGGGACATTTGCCACTTGTTTGGTGGTATTATTTGGAAACAGCATGACAGTGCTATGTATAGTGGTATTTGTTCAGTAACAGGATGATGGTAGTAGGTATAGTGATATCTGGTAACAGTATGATGGAACTGTGTATAGTGGTATTATTTGGCAACAGTATGATGGTAATATATTTGGTGGTATTTGGGGAAAACAGATTTTGGGGTATAGTATAGTGGTATTTGTTGGGGTAACAAATGGAGGGTAAAAAAACAGGGGAAGAGAAACATACCGCTTTCCCTCACACAACGTTTATCTAATCTTCTCACAAAACTTTAAAAAAAAAAGAACGGGGTTTCTTAGTATATTTTTAAAATCAAAATGTATAGGCCCACTTCCCACTGCGGCGACCCTTTTAAAGTGGGTCCCACGCTAAAGGGGGGTAACGCTGCACGACGCCCCACTGCAGCAAAAATCACAAGATGAGGGGACAGCCCTTACCCAAACCCCACGCTCCCAGACCTACCCCCGGTCTGGACTGCACCACCCCACCAGCACAGATCACAGCAGCAAGGCCGCCACACCACCACCACCACAAAAAAAGGTAGACACTGCTCACCTTCCCAGGGGTCCCTGCATACAGACTACAAAAACAGGGGATTAACCCTTATACAGATACCTAATTAAAAAAAATTGGGGCCCAAATTTTTTAGTCCTTTTTAAGGCGCTGCGATGTGGCAAGTGGGCCTTTTTTTGACAAAAAAGTATATAAGAACCTCCTTTTCGTTTTTTTATATAGTTTTGCTGAGAAGCATTAGATAAAGATAGGGAGGATGTGCGGTCCATGTCTCTCTCTTTCCTTTTTAAAACATAGGTTTTTTTCTTTTCACTCATGGATCACCTCCTCCCCATTTGGCCCCGGGGGTTCTTAATTAGCAGTAGCCAAGGGGTTTAAAGCCCTTATACGAAAAGTTGGGTGTGCGGTCCATGCCTCTCCCCTCCATGTTTGTAACAATATGATGGTACTGTTAAGCGGGGGAATTGGGAACGTGTTTTTGGACTATTATAGGGTATTTTAAAAATATGATGGTATATGTTAGTGGTATTTGGTAATAGTTGTGGGAAATGTATAGGGGATTTGGTAACAGTATGATGGTACTATGTATGGTGGTATTTGGTAATATGTGAGGTACTATGTATAGTGGGGATTTGGTAACAGTGTGACGGTACAAAATTTTAGGGTTTTGGTAACGTATAATGGTATATTATAGTGGAATTGGTAATGTGTGATGGTATATGTAGAGTGGTATTTGGTATAGTTGATGGAATGTAGGTGGTATTTGGGAAACAGTATGATGGTACTATGTATGGTGGTATTTGGTAACAGTATGATGGTACTATATATATTTGGTAACAGTATGATGGTACTATGTATGGTGGTATTTGGTAACAGTATGATGGTACTATGTATGGTGGTATTTGGTAACAGTATGATGGTACTATGTATGGTGGTATTTGGTAACAGTATGATGGTACTATGTATAGTGGTATTTGGTAACAGTATGACGGTACTATGTATGGCAGTAATTGGTAACAGTATGATGGTACTATGTATGGTGGTATTTGGTAACAGTATGATGGTACTAGGTATGGTGGGAATTGGTAACAGTATGATGGTACTATGTATGGTGGTATTTGGTAACAGTATGATGGTACTATGTATATTTGGTAACAGTATGATGGTACTATATATATTTGGTAACAGTATGATGGTACTATGTATTTGGTAACGGTATGACGGTACTATGCATAGTGGTATTTGGTAACAGTATGATGGTACTATGCAGGGCTGTGGAGTTGGCAAGCCAAAGCCCCGACTCTGACTCCTCAATTTCCCAAACCTCCGACTCCTGACTCCCTCATACACGGCGCATGTTTAAGTGATAACTTTACTGTAGTAAAATGGTAACATCAGGCTGTTTAATCACCTTATGATACAATAATCAAGCTATTTAAGTAGAACAGACAATGACAAGCAAAAGGGTAACAATATTTTGATCTTTTGAACACTTGTGGGTAGAGTTGAAGAAAAAGCTGTATTTGTATCCAAGTCCAGTCTGCACCAACATTGGGAATGTGTAGAAGAGACCTGGTTTCAGATTTTGGTCAAGATATGCTTGAATCTGATCGAGAGCCCAGAAGGATTCAGGCAGTATTGAAAACCAAAGGTGGATTTCCCAAATACTAACAAAATAATAAAAATTAACATTTTAGGAGCAAAACAGTAACAATGCAGTTACAGGAAAGAATCTGCAGAACTAAGCATATGCTTAATACTTGCAAGTCAAATTTATGTATAAGATAGGCAAGATGACTGTAGATAAAATTACAGTAGCCTCATGTACAAAGCTGTAGTGGATGGAGAGATATGGAGCCTGAAAGTCACAAGTTCAAAACATTGTTACCATTTTGCTTGTCAGTGTAAAATATATTTATTGGACATGACTTTAGAACACAAAGAAATTGTAAATATACAAAACACTGCAGGAACATTTGTGAAGTCTCTGAATTTGTTCTGAGAAATAGTATTGCCTCCATCAGATCCTGCATACATGACCTCACATCTGATTTCATGATTTCCGGGCT
This sequence comes from Phyllomedusa bahiana, assembly GCA_025379985.1. NCBI lineage: Eukaryota > Metazoa > Chordata > Amphibia > Anura > Hylidae > Phyllomedusa > Phyllomedusa bahiana. The sequence continues at coordinate 670 of JAODAL010041585.1, read as the reverse complement.
AGAGAACGGCCTCTCTACACTAACTTGGGTTGGAGGCAAAGTGGTAACCACAGGGGCAACATCTCTAACAATGTCAGGGTATGAAGGAATTGCCTCAGCCACAGTCAGTTTTGATGAATGGTTGAACTCTTCTACTTCTTTGAAAACAAGTTAAAAATTTTGCTAAAATCTGTTTGCCATGGGAGCAGAATCTTTCCCCCTGGGGCAGCACTTTGCCTGCTCCATGTCATCAATTACACTCCTCATGTGATAAGGCTGAAGATATGGGAGCAGTAGCACTGGCCGGACCCAATGCCTCTTGCTCTTTGCACTGCATCGAACTAACTGGACCAACTTACTTTATATTTTGGGAGTCGGAGTCGGTCCCTTTTATGAAGACTCTGACTCCTGCAAAAAAGAGAACCGACTCCACGACTCCGACTCTGACTCCACAGCCCTGGTACTATGTATGGTGGGAATTGGTAACAGTATGATGGTACTATGTATGGTGGTATTTGGTAACAGTATGATGGTACTATGTATGGTGGTATTTGGTAACAGTATGATGGTACTATGTATATTTGGTAACAGTATGATGGTACTATATATATTTGGTAACAGTATGATGGTACTATGTATATTTGGTAACAGTAATTTGGGACTTTTATATATTTATACAGTTATGGTTTTG